>JALPQI010002742.1:0-106021 GCA_025490895.1 Thaumatotibia leucotreta | reverse complement strand
ATCCTGAATTCGATCGATTCATATTGCAATATTTATTTAGTACTGAATTTGTACTTTTTGGTACCTGTTGTAAAAAAATAATACCTCTTCCATTTCAAAATTATACTTCAAACAGTCTGGTCCCGCCATTATAACGTTATAATGGTGGGACCAGGTCCTGAATTCTGTCCATATTCTGTCGATTCATATTGCATTATTTAGTACTGAATTAGTACTATTTGGTATTGATACCTCTTGTAAAAAAATTAGTACCTCTTCCATTTTAAAATTATATTTCAAATAGTCTGCTTCAAATGATCTGGCGGAACCAGACTATTTCAAATATAATTTTGGAATGAAAGAAGTACAATTTTTTTTACAACAGGTACCAAATAGTACAAATTCAGTAAGTACTAAATGATGCAATATGAATCGACAGAATATGGACAGAATTCAGGACCTGGTTCCGCCATTATAACGTTATAATGGCGGGACCAGACTATTTGAAGTATAATTTCGAAATGTCTCGCCATTATCGTTATAATTACATTTGGATCGATACATTTGGAGTTTATTAATTTCATAAATGTATGACGACTAGAAAACGGTCGCCGAACTGAAGATTGGGCCCTAAAACAGGAACTCAAAATGACTGACACTAAACAAAATTACTAGAACTTTGTTCATTTCATCCTTTAGTAGATTGGCTACCAAACCAGCTTCGAAATGGGATTAAAATCCCAATAGGTAACTGGCTTTAAATCGGGACTTATCATTACCGGTTTGTAACCAGGTTTGTACCAAATCCAGATACGAGATGGGAAAGTTAGTCCCATTTCATCCTACCAGACGGGAAACTATATTTCCCATTTGGCAGCCAGCTATCAAATCCGAATACCAAACGGTAAGTACTAAAGGCATTTCATGGGAATTGACTCGGAAACGTTTATTTATTTTAGAAAACATTATTCCTTATGTAATGGTTTTAAGAATAAATAAACCACAAAATATATAGAAAATTCAATTCGCGTATTTATTTTGACAGTTTGTTGGTCCTTACGCCATATCACCGCCCCAGTGTCAGAAAAAAATATTAAAAACCCTCACTGAGGAAGCGGCAGTGTGAACAGCCAACGATCATCTACATATATATGTATAGGTATATTTGTTAATTTTACTGACATAGGATCTATATCTACTCTTTGTTTAGTGAGCGAGAAAAAAGTCGACAAATCATCCCTTACTCGCCTCCTGTGGAACCAGTAGCCGTACCATGAGCTGCCCCTGCGTTATTAACGCGGACTTACATAGGTGCTTTCTATACGGGTGGCTCGCCCCAAGACGCGATTACGGGCGGGATGGAAAGTAAGTCCGCGTTAAAAACGCAGCGGCAGCTTATGGTAAGCACACAGTGCCTGAAAGTATCCTTTCCCTCTCTAGTACGTTTTGTAGATACTAGGTTCAAGAAGTACCTACCTAACTACCTTCAACAATTTATAATAATACATTCTGTTGCAATGCTATCAGACAAACATCTACAGCTAGGAAAACAGCCACTATCAACCATTTGACCATTGCCGTCGGCTATACTAAATAGGTGGCCAAGAAACAAATACCTACATTCCCGTGAGGTTGGAATACAGAGTCCCTCTAGAAGGTTTTTAAATGTTTCAGAGCGGTCGATAATAGTACATTGTGCATCTAGGGAGGCAAGTACAGTATCACTAACGAGAGTGTTAGAAGCCCGACGCCGTAGGCGGAGGGCTTTTGATGACTCGAGTTAGTAGGTATGCCTCTTACCGATTGTGATGCATACAATGTTTTTTATAACGCAGACAAAGAATATGTTATGAGACGAAATATTGGTATTCCCTAAGGAATTTCACTTTTCTATTACTCCCACTGCAATATGCACAAGCAATGGCGCGCTTAGAAAGCAAATGTGATGAAAAATGTTGAAACCGCGTAAAATAGTAGGTATTAGCTACTGTAACATGCTTAGGTAGTAGGTACTTCTGAAACATGAACTAAACTCTAGGGGGTCTAACTACACTGCATCCTAATACTCCTGAAACCTCTCTGACAACGGAAATACAGCACCTTGTTTATATGGTATAAAGCATCCGAAAATTGAGCGTCCAGCTGTTCGCCTGTGTCTGGAAAATCTTCGTTGCGTTTGTATTTAAGTAAGTACTCGTACCTAACCTACTTTTAATTGATATCGGACAATCTAATTAGCATCTTATGGGATGGTAGGCGAAAATGTAGGTAAACTTAGACAGGATAACACTATCCTTACATATTATGTAATGTAAAATGTTAGTTGGAGACTAACATAGTAGGTATGTAGGCTAACATTTAGTAATATAAATGTTACTCCAACAAGGTCTAAAATCTAAATGTCCGATAAACCACTAGTACATCATCAGTATCGTAGTTGGTAATAAAGCAAGTCGGCAAATGTCCATCAGATCATTCAATTTGGTCTACTACTACGTGTCTAATGAATATATTTCTTCAATCTTCTAACTCCATAGAACTACCCAAAATACCTACACATTTTATTACTTATTATACTTGAGGCCCTAGCACATCTTGTACAACAATATTGGCAGCAATTTGTGACCTGCTCGCAACTTCTCATCTCTTTTGAATCAATGTAATCAAAAAGGGACGGGTAGCCGCGACAAGGTTCCTGTCATGCACGATATGTGCTAGTGCCGTTGATCAAGTATAATACTATGAATTTCTTAGGTCAATCTATACTCGTAATTATATTGCCACATTGTTCCTAGCGAATAGAGACCCGCTGCGGTAAATACTAGTGTTTTGGGACATAAGTAACTTTCTTTGATAACTTTTTTATTTACCAGTAAGTAGCTGTACCAAAAAATATAATACTCTAAAGAGTTGTACCTACATAACGGCGACGGATAGGTATTACCCGAAGAGTACGGGAATAACTTCTTTACTACAGCTGTTGTTATCTGTACAGTTAAAAGTAGGGATTTTAATACCAAACCAACAGTTGGTTTTGCTTCACAAATATACAATACAATATAAAGTCATTTCCTAATTGGCGCCCTCTAGTTAGAACTTAGACCATTTAGAAAAGCTGTTCTTTTAACTGGCGCCATCTAGTTTATTGATGAGTAATGATTGTACAACTGACATTGGGTACTGACGGGAGGTGTAGTAGTGTGCGTTACAGGGTAAAATTACATAATTTTCTAGTTTTTGCATTATTGCGATTTAGAAGAACAGTATTTTGTGCAGGTTGCTATCAATTTGTACATTAGATTTTTTGCTCCTTGCGCGTATCTCAAAACATGTTAACTCTGATCTTCGGTTTAGCAGAAAATGACGAAAATATGGTGTTTGTGCAATTGTAGCGCCATCTTTTAGCAGATAAGCGGCAGGGATAGGGTCGAATCCACCTTAATGTACTTGTATATAGGTATCCCATAGCAGCAATAAATTAAAATTATAAAATTTGCCGTCTTGCCCATACATTGAAATCTAGAATGAATCCACTATAAAAAGAGTCCAACTCTCTCGACGACTGACGAATGTAGCTGTCTCTATCTAACTCTGTCTAAAGCCACCTCCTTGACTCCTTGTACGACACAACGTCTACTTTCTCTTTTATTTGTTTCCTGTAACTTCTAGATATCCCTCTTCCTCGCTTTCCTTCAATCCTTCCTTCTATGATGTTTTTTATCAAAGCGTCATGTCGTATCGGGTGGCCATTGTTCCATCTTCTATTGTCTTTAACAAACTCCTTTTTTCATTCACTAAACACATTTACAGTGACCTAAAATTATACACGGCGATAATTTTTTCATAATAATAGGTAATAAATAAAAAAATATTATTTTCAGAATTAGCAGTCGGCGGTTGCCTCAGCAATTATAAATGGAACGGCGGTGGTAGCGATTACGACGACAGTAAGCCGACAGACGCTGAAATAGTGCTGCATCTACTGGCTACGTATCTGGACGGACAACTACCCGACGTTGGTCGGAAGGTGAGGATCGTTGCTCTTTTATTTCAAAACCAACGATATTTTGCTAAAAGGCGTTTATCTTTTATTTTAATCAACGATGTTTTTGCTAAGGTGTTGATTTTTTATTACAAAATCAACGATATTTTGCTAAGGTGTTGATCTTTTATTTCAAAATCAACGATATTTTGTTGAGAATGCGTTTATCATTTATTCAAAACCAACGATGTTATGCTGCCGAGAATAGATCACTTATTGGTAACATTTTCTATTGGTTTAAGTATGTGTTGTATAGATACATACACACATACACATATGTATTATAAAATATATCTTCAGTACCAACAACACTTAAATGAGCTTATTAGGACTAGGTTGATTTGTGTAGGATAGTCCAATGTTATTTATTATCGCCGTGTGGTGACGGCAGTAAGAATACATTTGTCACCACCCCAACTCCTCCTGCGGGTGTCTTAAGAGTCGACTAAGGGATTAAAGTGTCACTTACCATTAGTGATTTCATAAAAGATTGGCCAGCAGCGTCATCATAGTGGACACATTACTGCGATCGCCAATCAGCTTACCCAGCGTGGCGATTATGGGCATTTACCTCCTAATGCGTCTATACGCATAGTTAATAGGAGAGGCCTACGTCCAGCAGTGGACTATCATAGGCTGATGATGTGATGATGTGCTTATCTTTTGTTCGTGTTTATAGACTAAGCGTTTTCAATCAAATTGCATATTTTCAGGCATTCACTGAGGGGCATGTATCGAGCGCCCCATCGCCACCCCCTCGAGGGCCACGCGCGCTCTCCATACACAAGGTCACCAACCGACCGCCACACTACGTGCTCGCTCTAGAAGACGACACGATTGAGGTAACATTAAGAGAAGAAAACTTTATTCAAACCACAACTTACATTCTCGGTGATACAAACACAAAAAAAAGAAAACAAAATAAATACATAACATTTAAACTTATGAATTAGGTTAACCTATAGCTTATTTGCGCAAGAGTAACGTAATAGTGATTATATTCTCTTTGGAGTCATGTGTCGTGGTTGGACGTCCCGTTTCTGGGGCCTCGAAGTATGGGTCCCGCAAACAACAGGGAACACTAAACAATAATTATATCGAAAGTACTGAGCTTAACCCATTCAATGCCGAAGACGCGAATTCGCGTCCTATGTATGCGTAAACGTGATGCCGAGGACGCAAATTCGCGTCCTCGAGTTATTTCTTTTTTTTTGCTAGAAATCAACTGTACTTAAAAGCTGATACCAAAATGTTATTTTATTTATGGAGGATAATATTATACCGTCGCTGGTTTCTGGATTCAATGCATTTGTAATTTTCATAATTCTTATCTCGGATGCCGAAGACGCGAATTCGCGTCCTGTGTATGCGTAAACAAGATGCCGAGGACGCGAATTAGCGTCCTTCAAGTGTGAAATAACCTAATGCCGCAGACGCGAATTCGCGTCCTTGAAGTGTGATAATATAACCTAATGCTGCGGACGCGAATTCGCGTCCATTGAAATGTTAACGTGATGCCGTGGACGCGAATTCGCGTCGTCGCGTAGAAGGCGGCGGCGCTGCGTGATAATTAAAAATATGGGGCGTCAGCAATGAATGGGTAGCTGATACCAAAATGTTATTTTATTTATGGAGGATAATATTATACCGTCGCTGGTTTCTGGATTCAATGCATTTGTAATTTTCATAATTCTTATCTTGGATGCCGAAGACGCGAATTCGCGTCCTGTGTATGCGTAAACAAGATGCCGAGGACGCGAATTAGCGTCCTTCAAGTGTGAAATAACCTAATGCCGCAGACGCGAATTCGCGTCCTTGAAGTGTGATAATATAACCTAATGCCGCGGACGCGAATTCGCGTCCATTGAAATGTTAACGTGATGCCGTGGACGCGAATTCGCGTCGTCGCGTAGAAGGCGGCGGCGCTGCGTGATAATTAAAAATATGGGGCGTCAGCAATGAATGGGTTAATATTTGGCAATAATTACAGAAAATAGTTCCTTATGTATATAGTTTACAGGAAAATCTGTACAAAAAAATATTATAGGTACACACCTATAATATTTTTTTACATTTACTGCTACGGGACCCTTTGTACGCGAATCCGGCTCGCGCTTCGTCGGTTTTTATCACTTGATACACTTTTTCATGCATTTGCATGCATGCGTCCCGCATTTTATAGCCATGTCCCGCAATTCATTCGTGAATGTACCGCATATTTGTGAACTATGGTTGGCAGCCCTAGTCGTGGTATAGAATTGGCGCTGACTCAGCAAGTCAGCATACATGCTGTAGACTCGAGAGTCCACAGCGCTGATCTTCTGTCAGAACCATACAACATTATAACATTATAGTACATTGCGCATCTGGGGAGGTAACTATGGTACTACTAATAAGAGTGTTAAGTGCCACGACATTGCTCTAAATCGACCGGAATAGCGGAAACCATACGCGCGAGAGGGAGTTCCCATATCGGCATCTCGCTCCAACTTATGGATTCGCTCGCCGCCGGTCGCTTTAGACCAATGGCGTGGCCAGGCCTTTAGAAGCCCGACGCCGTACGCGGAGGGCTTAATTTGACTTGAGTTTGTATTCCGCTTACCGATCGTAATAATGCATACAACGTCTTTCATCACAATTGCGTACAAAAAAATAAGTTTTAAGACAAAATATTATTAAATGACGTACTAACATTTCTATAACTTCCTAGGGAATTTCACTTTTCTAACTCCCGCGATCATCATCATTAACATCAAGTGTGATGAAAAATAAATGAATTCTTCACCAAATCATCAAATTATTTTACCGAATGGTCTCATCGGAAGATCAGCGCTAGTTTACGACACCATGCTGAGATGAGACCATTTTGTAGCACCATCTTATTTGACATACCTTTACACATGTTTCTTGTCTTTTATCCAAAGTACCTCTATATTATTTCACTGTAAATTAGTGTGGCACTAAATAAATATCTTGCTCGTAAGCTCAATTAAGGCCTGTAATGTGGATTGTCGGGACCAAGCGACGATATATTTAGTAAATAGATACATCTATAGATACTTAAATACGTAGAGCCATGACTCAGGAGCAAATTGTGATAAATAAATTCTCAAATAATGCCCTCCCAGATATTTGAACCCGGAACCTCCATCTTTGTAGGCAGGGTCACCATTCGAAGGGTTGCCAACGTCGAAGTGGTTTGTTTGTTTTCATTTTCCGACGAACTTTCAAACGACTTTCATGTAAGTCACAGAAAGTATCTATGTGTCAAAATGACAATACAGGGCGAAAAATGAGTCTTGAACAGAAATACGTTAAGTCACAGAAAGTATCTATGTGTCAAAATGACAATACAGGGCGAAAATGAGTCTTGAACAGAAATACGTTTTTCTAACTCTACAGGGTGTAAGTCTAATACGGGCGAAGCTCTTAATGGGTGTTAGTTTACGACATATTAACATACGCGGGCATTTATACGAAAGTGATGTAGCAAAATATTTTATCGACAAAAAATATATCATGAAATAAAAAATATATCAATGTTACTGTGAATGACAACATCAAAATGTTATTCGGCATAAATAAATATTAGGTACTTACTAGGGCTCGTGGTCGTGACCGTGTTTCGTGTAACCGTAGCCGGATCCCCGTTGCCGTGTTACACGGCCACGGTTTTAAGGCCCGTTTCCTGCGTGTTACACGGCTACGTATCAATAAAGTTACGTATACACGTGTACACGGGGATACGTATCTTAATTACACGCAGATCCGTTCCGCCCGCGTTGTTGAGTGACGATTCGATGCGTTGTCTTTAAGGACTAAGGAAAACGGATGAGAATGTTCCGTGATATTTGTGAATCTAATTTAGTGGTTACCTAATTGCCTTTCTAACGTAAAGTGCGATAACTTAGTTGTACTTAATTTCAGTATGATAACGTGTATACGTACTGAGATTAAATTTTACATATTAATATTTTACTTCTTAAGGTAAGGAGGGCAGAATTATAAAATATAGATATTTCTGAGTTCAATATTAATAAAAACTGACACATTGTTATGTATTAATTACCTAATTTAATAATGAGATGTGAACGGAAGTTAAAAAATACATAACACAGTGCGGAGTAAATATTTTTTCTTAGTTCTAAATATCATAATTTAGGTTTTTCTTTCGTGCAATAAAGTTGATATAAATAAATACATAAATCAATATTGAGGGTACCGGACAACGATTAATCTATACTAGGAAACCCATAACTCAGGAACAAAATAAATGCGTCATAAATATCCCTCTGCGACTGACGTTACGTCTATCAGACACCCGTATTTTGCAATTACGCCATTACGATTTTGATAACAAGATTCAATAATTTCACGTCACGTGACCACGTCAGTGGCAGAGGGATATACAAGCAACAAATTTACAGCGTTATTTCCAACAAAATAAGGAACTTTTAAAATATAAAAGGATATTAAAAAGCAATATAATTAAAAAATACAATATACTAACTCATTGGATGTCGTGACGATGACGGGAGATTTTAGGTGCACCGCTTTCAAGTGCTTTCCTATCGATCCTGTTGTACCACCACGACACGAAAACTCATTGTTCGTACGATCATTGCACAAAGTGCATAAAGCCGTGTCACCGACCCTGGTGGCATAACTCCACACCACACCCAACTGATCTTCATTATTAATATACTTTAAAAACGCTATCTTCTCAACAACAGTAACAATACAAAAACGTAACAAAATAATAAAAAAACAATTTAAATTCGACTAAACTCTCGCTAAGTCTGTCCGGCCTGCAATCTTATTTGTGACTAAACACGTATAAAACCAAAACCCGAAATTGCCCTTTTCAAATTTACTAAAACATCCCCGCTTATCTATATCAAAACAAAGATGCGGCTATTTCATTCAACTTCACAAACAAAAGGTGTACCAGGTAAAGCCCATGTTAACATATTTATCAGTAAAATTACCACGTGTGGTCAATTACATCGCAGACAAACTATTGTTAGCTACTTTGCGCGTGCAAATTCTTAGTATAGGTCTTATCTACAAAAGGGCCGCCCTATCAGGTAATAAACTTAAATGAACGACTGTATTATCTTTTATGTATAGCAATTTGGCCAAATATTTTTAACATTCTTTTTTAATTTTTCTATCTGGTGATTCAAAATCACAATATAAATTCTAATCCATAAATAACACCGTCGCTTGTTATATAGAACACAGTACCTACCACGTTATTCTATAACATAAATCGATACGAAAAATGCAAGTCTAATCAATAAAATACCGTTCGTCCCGATTCAGAGTATAATACTCAATACGTACTTTAAAAACAAGCTGTTATTCAATAATAGGCCTTATTTGTTTGCATAGTAATTGGTCCGGCCGGATCCATGCCACGAGCAGTCGTTGCCAGAACGAAGCCAAGATTCGTAGATACGTATACAAACAAAGATTCGGGTACGTATCTCGGCGTGACTGTGAAATTCGTGATCTTAGTACCGCCGGGGTTAAGAACACGGAGCTACGGTTCGGCGAATAGTACGTATATCGGGAGCCCTAGTACTTACTCTTCAATGAAAATAAAACATAAATTTAAACGGGTAGTTACCCGTTTATTTTAAAATAGTTTTCAAAATATACAATTAATATTAAAATATCAATATTTAAATTGTCATTTTGATTAAAATGACATCTGGATACAAGAGGCCCGATATCAGATATGACATCGAACCTCTGTACTGTAATCGAGAATGTTCAATAAGCACATCTTTTATTATAATTATATCGACATCTTTTTAATCGATATCAAATCCCTATAACTTGCCCCCAGTTATCCCAGGTATGCATATTAAGTACTTCAAATAACTTAAAATTAGAGCATCAAAATTTTCCATACAAAATAATTCAGCGCGCAATGTAGAGCAACATACGCGAGTTAAACACTCGTTGACAGCTAATTTCAGAAGCAGATGACCATATTGACCATACCTGGGATAACTGGGGGCAAGTTATAGGGATTTGATATCGATTAAAAAGATGTCGATATAATTATAATAAAAGACGTGCTTATTGAACATTATTGGTTACAGTACAGTGGTTTGATGTAATATCTGATATCGGGCCTCTTCAGATAGTAAAACTATGTAGATGTCATTTTAATCAAAATGACAATTTAAATATTGATATTTTAATATTGATTGTATATTTTGAAAACTATTTTAAAATAAACGCGTAAATACCCGTTAACATTTATTTTTTATTTTAATTGAGGAAGTAATTATCTAATATTTATTTATGCCGAATAACATTTTGATGTCTTCATTCACAGTAACATCAATATATTTTTAGTCGATAAAATATTTTGCTACATCACTTTCGTATAAATGCCCCGAGTTATCCCAGGTATGCAGATGACATAACTGCCATGTCAACAATAACAAATGTTTTCATTGCTGCTCCGATAATCTTAAAAAAATTCTGTGGGGTCATAATTAAGAGTAATTTAAAAAAAACCTTGTAAGTCATGATTACACTAATGAATCCCATGCCTGGTTTAATTGATCGCCCGTATTAGATTTACACACTGTATAAACAACTAACAATTGAATGCCTCACAAGTTACTTAGAAATAATCATGTTTAAAAAAAATGTTTTTCTAATTTTTAAGGTGTTTTTTTAGAAATGATAACAGCTATTTAAGTTATTTAAAACGTTAAATGTAATAAATATCATTGAATTTTACGCGAAATGACAAAATTACCGTTATTCATTACTTAAATTTGAAGAGGTAATTTAAATTATTCCATTAATTTGTCTTAAAAATTCTTTTGGATATTTTAAAGCAAAATATACAAAAAAAATAAACCCAAAAAAACACAAGATTTAATTGTTAGTTGTTTATAGAGCTAGAAAAACGTATTACTGTTCACGACTCATGTTTCACCTGTAGATTAATGTCACTATTTTTCTTAATTCCATTCGTCAGCTGCAGTGAATTTACCTGTAGTTAGACTACTGGATGCTTAGCCAAGTTGCCAATCGCTAACGCTTAGTAGCGTATCGTAATTTTCCCTCTCTGTCACTCTTTCATATCAGTGCGACAAAGACAGTTAGCTGCCTTTCGTTTACGATTGACGATTAAGCGTTAGCGATTGGCAACTTGTCTAAGCACCCTGGACTCTCAAATGAATAAGATAGATGTGTATAAACAAACCCCAGATGACGGGAGCAAAAATGCATTTGTCACTAGTGCTTAGTTAAATATCGACTATTCTATCGACATCCATACCAACATTTTATGAATTAGAAATGTATTGATCAACTGCATTTATGCAACCTACGATATGCGATCTAAAATTGATAAACAATAATGTGTTAATAATACATAGTACCATAGGACAATTACAAAACCGAATTTAAAGCCTAAAAAACAGCTTGAATATCGTTCAAAATTTCAAAGTGCTCTTGTTAAGATTACTTTTACATTCTCACGGCGAAATTATTAACAAGAAATATCATAACAAAATGACGAAATATCATTGACAAAAAAAATGGTGTATTAATTTTAAAAACCTTATATATTTTTTGATATCTTGAAAAGAAGTGGAACTACTAGGGAAACATAATAATCTTTCTTTCAATTTAAGAGCTCTGAGCTCTTGTCGGTGTAGCCATATGCAGCTGTCTCCACACTCCTCTGTCCTCGGCAGTCCTCTTCACCTCCTCATACGACATGACGCCCGCCTTCTCCTTGGATGGAAGTGGATGGAAAGAGAGGAAGGGGAAGACCAAGAATAAGATACACTGACCAAATAATAATCTATAAATTTCAAATTAAAAAATTGTTCATATAGATGTCGATAGAATAGTCAATGTTTCATTAAGTACCAGTGAAATAGTACATTACTATAGAGGACGGGAAACGAAGGGTTACAGGCCAAGTAGATATATCTGGCCGAAGGAACTGAGGCCAGATAGGAATACGCGGCCTGTAACCCTGTTTCTCGCCGAGATTTGTATAGTGCTTTTCTCAAACTTGCTATGAAATAAAACGGAACTGATTTCGCCGAACCATACTATTTGATTTGTAAATAAACCAATAGTACAGTATCGTACAACATTAAAAAAAAACATTCGCGCCTAATTTTTTTTTAATCTGTTTGAGGTATCCTTTTGGTATAGACATTAGTTCTTAGGTTATTTTTTTTTCTGTGGCTGAATGTCAAGACCTAGTGTCACAATTTGACGTATGAAAACAAAAGACAGTTTGTTTGCAGTCCTAGGTGTGAAATAAATACATGAAATCTCTTTACATATCATCTTAGCATATGACACCGGATACATAGTATTTCCGGGCTTAATTTAAAGTAAGTAACATCAACATTCCGTAGCAAGTTTGAGAAAAGTTAATTTTTGGTGCTGTCGTCCGGGCTTTGTGTATAAATTATTTACTATTTCCCAGGTATGTCGTGGCCGGAACAACCTCCTCCACACGATTCTCCTGCTAATCGCCGCGTGCGCCCGCCGCACCCCGCCGGCTCTCCACCGCGTGCACCTCGGCCCCGCCGGACTGAACATGCTCTGGATCATTTCATAAACTGCCTTGTACTGAAACCTGTCTTTTACTACATTGTTCTCTGGCACCTATACCGTAGAAAACAAAATGTTAACAAATATGGGTGAAACACTGTTCGCAGATATCGTCGGCTGACAACCAAAACTTACTATAAAAACTGTCACTACTCTTAGCAACCTCCGAACAAATAAAACATTGACGCACGCCATACTAAATTGCCTTTCAAAAACGGTCCTGAATTTTAGTTGACAAGTGTCTCCCCCTCTGCAATGCATCACGGCAATAAATTACAATATCAACCTATAAAAACTTAAAACGCCATTTAAAAATAGTTGTGATTGGTCCATCAAAATTTTGATTGGCGATATTCTATAAACGTTTGTCAAAGATGTTGCGCCGAAATATGCGCGGTGTTAAGAAAACCGCCATGTCCTACCCATCTTGGCACAATTGAACAATTGTTTTTGGGGGCATCTTTGAGCTGGCGTTAGACGTCCATGTTATATATGATCGCAGGCAACCTCTTATCCACTTGAACGTCCGATGATAGCATAGTATCCAAACAAAAAAGGCAGTAGACTGTTCGTGGATACTATACTATCCCATGAAGTCGAAGGAGACACAGTTGATTATAGCGGCATGTAGCGAAATATAGAGGCATTATTTCCTAATTCCCTTGTTGCAACAACGTAGCCTAATAAACTAGTTTGCGCTAAAAAATATATATGGCAGTGTACGCTCGTTACTCAGTCGATAAAAAATTATAATTTGTCAGTGTTGGGTCAAACTGCCTGAGTGTTTGCTAAGGACTCCTAGTTATGTCGTAAGTATTTCACGTTAATTTACATATTTTTGGGGTTATTATACATAAAAATGATCAGGAACGTGTGCTCTATACGATAATGTGTATCATCTTAAGTTTTTGACAGTGTGATACCTGTCAAGTGAGTTTAAAATATGAAGGTTATCTTTCTTATTTTTTTACCGATGTCTTAAGTTTAACCTTGATTATAGTCAAAATCATTAGGTATTTTACAATGACTATCATTGTATTTTAATAATTGTATTTTCATTTATACTCCTGATTTTTTTTATTATTATACCTTAAGTAGTTTAGAAAATATAAACGTTTTTGTAAAATCTTGTGACTGCGCAGCTCGGGGCGTACGTCGCTAAAAAAACCCGGACAGTTGACCGGAATATGGTCGCGCGGGGTGGACGTTCAAGTGGTTATGTGTCAGTATTGAATCAGAACTGAGATACGATCTCTAGTTCAAGTAGATATTTGTTACTTAGTGAGTTTTGCTTGTCAACCGACGATATATAGTGTGTTAACATGATACTGGCTTTTAATGAAACCGAGGAATGCGATGCAGAGTTTTAGCCAAACCGTGAACTTTATTCGAGTCAAAATGCTAATTTTAAAAGTAATTAAGTTTCTAATAAAAGTAAATTGAGGAGCAATGTACTTCAAAATGAATCGCTAATTTGCACTTGACAATGACAGATCGCAGCCACTCACAACGTTTGACAACCAAGCACGGTTACCAAGTTAATTGTACGGTCAATTTAATTATTGGTCAAATGTTAATACTGGAAAACGATTGCTAATAATGCGTATTATTACCCATTTTCGTAAAATCCCGGGTCATGGTAACATACTGTATTATTACGTTCAAACTATCAATAATTTCAACTAAAAATGTATGTGAACTCGAGGTTTAATCTGGTGATAAAACAACGGTCGTGTTCTAAAAGTGCGTGATTATGAAATAATGCAGTTTGTTTACATTTTTTTGTCGTCTTCTGACAAACGGTATATATGTCAGAAGAAAAAATAATAAAGTTTTTGTGAAATCTGAATAGTAACCCGCTTGGTGGGTTTCTCGTTTCGGTAAAAAGGGATAGACGCTACCGATAAAAGTTGTCTCTATGTTATAGTTTTAAGGATATTGTGATTTACCGGTTTAGTCGTGCAAACGACATTTCATTGACATTATACACTGTAACGTATATATTTTGTCGACGCTTTAAGAAGTCTTTAGCGTTGAAAGGGGTTTTATGGAATATACAATGAGTAATAATTTCCGATAAAATAGCGATGCCCAATATCCCCCTTATTCATAAACGTCTGCTAACTTGACAAGCCGTTAATAATTGTTGGTCCCTTTCGATCTTAACAATGTGTCCATAAGAGCAAAAGGGACAAATAATTATTAGCGGTATGTTAAGTTATCAGACGTTTACCAATAAGTTATTATACGTGTCTTAAAGTTGCAAATCTAACGACTTTTATTAGTATTTTAGCTATGAATTGTATTATGTAAGTGTTAAAAATAAATGTTACGACATTGCCATAATGATTAGAGGTCGTGATTACAGTAATTTCTGCCGACTTTTACACTTTGACTGTCAATTGATTTCAGTTGCTGCTTTATACTATACGATAAAGAAAAGTATAACCTAAAAATGTATGTTAGGAAAATATTGTTGTATTACCTAAAAATAAAGGATTTTAAAAGTGATTTGTGTTATATTTATAATTATGTTCCTTAGAGTCCTTATAAATAAAAATAATCTTTTCATCACACTTGCTGTCTAAGCGCGCCATTGCTTAAATGCATAGCGGGAGTAATAGAAAAGTGAAATTCCCTAGGGAGTAATAGAAATTTCAGTACGTCATTTAATCATTTTTTGTCTTAAAACTTTTTTTGTCGGCAAGTGTGATGAAAAACATTGTATGCATCACGGTCGGAAGCGGAATACTAACTCGAGTCATTAAAAGCCCCCCGCTTACGGCGTCGGGCTTCTAACACTCTCGTTAGTAATTCCGTACTTACCTCCCTTGATGCACAATGTACTAATATTAGCATGCTTCTCGATACGATAATTTTATTCATTTACGCCAATCTAATACGAGCGTATCTCTTAGTAAAAGGACATACTAAGTAAATTGGATACTATAACTTACAAATACAGTAATGCCAATAGTCTTAGCCAAGGTGCCATTCTGCTATCGTGTACAGTCGAAGACAAAATAAGGGGTATACAAAAACGTTCAAAAATATGTCCCAGTGCACTCTAATTCTGTGTAATAAGTAGGGTTAGGAATTTTGGTGGCATTATGTGAACAGAGAACAGTGGAGTCGTTGCTCAAATTGTTTATGATTGATTGAATAATTAATTAATCAAAAATAATACATAAATATATTCTTTAGGTTTCGCCCATTTTAAGTATTAAATAATTTTATTGTTTTAATATTTGACTACCTATGAAATTAAGTTCAATAATTTTCTTTATAATATAGCTTATTGATTATTGTATAATATTTATGGGCTTCAAGAAAACTAGAACCTTGAAAATCAAATAAATATATTTTCTCATTTATCAACATTTTTATTCAAAATTAATATTTTTCTAGATTCTCAAAAATAAAATCCATGTTATTTATCTAAATTCATTGATAAATCCAGCTTGAACTAAACACTATTTCGTAATTAATTTATAAGTTAATCATTTATTCAAGTAAAAAATGTTTGTAACATCGACTCCACTGCTCTCTGTTCCATAAATGCCACCAAAATCCTAATCCTAGTAATAAGAACGTCGTAACATATCTATGAACGGATTCTTTCGATACTTATTTTTGCACTTGACTGTACAATAAGCGAAAAGTAATACGTAAATACATGAGGATGAATGAGTGACGGATTCGAACGAAAAGTCACGTGACCGTTTCCGTACATCGTGGTCATGTGGTTTTTCGTTTAAATTAGTCATTTCAATATTTTAAATACATTTATTACAACTTATCGATTATCGATGATAATCAGAATGACATATTGTCTAGGCATACTGGCTCAATTAACGTCCGTATCAGATTTACACACAGTATACACGCGTGGCATAAGGCACTGGTCTCACCGCGTGCTACTAAGCTATGAACTATCGGCTATAAATACGAACAAAAGATACGCACTGTCGAGTGAATAAAAGACACGGCGATACTCGCTCGGCGGTGATAGCTGATAGCTGGGCGAGTATCGTAGAGTAGGCAATAGTTCACAGCTTAGTAGCTCGCGGTGAGACCAGCGTCTAAGGGAAAACGAAAAAAACTTGCAGGCCACACCTCGCTGCCGCAATATTACAAGGTATTTAATTACCCCGAAAATGTTGTAACCGTTATAATGGTGGGACGTGGGACCAGGATGCCTAGCCAAGTTGCCAATCGCTAGCGCTTAGTAGCGTATCGTAGTTTTCCCTCTCTGTCACTCTTTCATATTAGTGCAACAAAGACAGTTAGCTGCCTTTCGTTTACGATGGACGATTAAGCGCTAGCGATTGGCAACTTGGCTAAGCACCCAGATCCTGAATTCGATCGATTCATATTGCATTATTTAGTACTGAATTAGTACTATTGTAAAAAAAGGTACCTGTTGTAAAAAAATTAGTACTTTTATTTCAAAATTATATTTGGAATTCAGGACCTGATTCCCCCATTATAACGTTATAATGGCGGGACCAGACTATTTGAAATTGAAGAGGTACAGTCGAGGAATTTAATATCCTACCCATTTTGTACCTTGTCACAGTGACAATCAATATGAAAGCTGCTATGACTGTCATATTATAGCTACTATGACAAGGTACGAAATGGGTAGGAAATTAAATTCCTCGACCGTACAAATTTTTTTACAACAGGTACGAAATAGTACTAATTCAGTACCTACTAAATAATGCAATATGAATCGATCGAATTCAGGATCTGGTCCAGCCATTATAACGGTTACAAAATGTTTCATATAACCCTGTAATATTGGGGTAGCGACTTGCGGCATTAGCACATCCTCTCTCCGTCTCTCGCAGCTACCCGTCTCTTCGATTGTATTGGTCAAAAAGAGACGTGCGACATATTGTAGCACAGAATTTTTACAGAATGATTTTTGGGTCATGTAGCAGGAGTGAACAGGGTACTGGTCTCACTGTCACTAAGGACACAAACAAAAACCTCCTAATTTTATTATGAGTTAATTGATCGCTTACCGTATACTCGTACGATAAGCCTCCACGCTGTCCGAGCTGCCTCGCACGACATTTTCGTCGCGAAACCCATGCAATGTGAACCCGGCTTTAGACAGAGCTGTAGTAAACGTGGCTTTATGAAATTCCAGTCTTTGTCATTGTACTGGAATGTCATTAATTTGTACGCTTTCTTTATCTTAATTTTATCTCGGCACATTCTGAAGGACACGAGTTTCTTCGTAATTATATTAAAACCTTTGTTCGTGGCGCTGTTGAGAAATCTTTTACTAACTAGTTATAGTAAAAGACGAGTAAGACTCGATCGAATGCTTAAATTGCATGTTTACTAAATCTACGACTAATAAGTATTGCTCTTACGTTGTGTATCGTGTGTCAAAGTAAAAAAGTAGATTCGTACATTACCGCTAATTACGTACCCATGTACAAACTTCTTTTGAGCACTTTTACAATTTAGGTTTAGGGAAAGGGACTGTGATATACGACAAGTGCCAAGGCCTTGTCCTTTCTCTCGACCTAAACTGAATTACATTATTACGTCATGGTGACCCCCCTGGCTGTATTCCACATACACAGCCTTGACAAAGCTACAGGTGCCGGATTAAAAAGAAATTTGCTTAGGCATGCGGCCTTCGCCACTCCCGAGCCAAGGTCGGAGGGATCTGAAGGGCCCTTTACGGTCGTTATTGTGGCAAGGCCCGTAAGACCCTCGGTAGGGGCCGATGCAAAAGAAACGTACCTTGACACAAAGTACAAACAAGTGTGAGTACGATTAGGTACCTACTCAGCCAAAAATCTAGTCTACCACTTTTCGACTTTAATCCGTGGTCACAAAGTCGTATTTTTACCTGACTGTACTGCAGGCCTAGCCAAGAAGCCATTCTGACGATAAGCGATAAGTAATAAATGTATGTGAATGACAGATTGGTACGAAAAGTCACGTGAACATTCCCATACATTATTATGGTCACGTGACTTGTCACTTATCGTGTTATATACGATTGCAGAATGACTTGGCTGGACCTGCTGATCCCTTAAAAAAAAGATTATTTTTGGGTTAATTCTTTGAAAATAATATTAACTTAGCTTAGGATCAAAAAAATATTATTTTTAGATTTTTTTAGTCGCGTATAGTTTTCTACAAACATATTAACCCTTAATTTGGCAATGTATGTCACAATGAACATAGTCTTCGACTCACCTTTTGTATTTTTTAAGACAGAATTTTCTGGTCTATCCTCGTCCTGCCCGTATACTAAATTAGAGCTTTTGTAATTGAAACCCACTGAGTTCGAAAATATAATCGCTTTTCTTTTGTTCTAAACAACCGAATATGTCCTTTATAAATCACATTGGGCAGGACGAGGCTATACAATGGCGAGGAGGCTAGAACGCACGATTTTTTTGAAATTTGCCTAATTAAGGGTTAAATTCAAATTCAAATAATTTATTGTATTGGAAGTGAGTAGTACCTAATAAAGGGTGTACAAGTAGTTTTGTAGTTCTTCACAATCAGCTAGTATATGGCGCACAATAGATTTTCATTATTACATGTCATTGGATAAAATTTTAATGTCAATATATTAGAATTATGAATATTATAAATAATGGATGAAAGAAAATTATGAAATAATTATTATTACTGTGAATATAAAGAAGTCAATGTCATGCCATGAAAAGTGTTATGAGAACAGATGATCAATAAAATAAATAATGTAATAATTATATAATGTACGAGCCCCGATGCAGTGGAGTTCGTCTAGTTCGAAACAATTTTTACAAATTTTTGAATATTTTAAAATTATCACATTATGCTAATGATAAATTGTATGAACGTTAGTCATGGTTAATGTACTACATTTCAAGAGACACAACAATCTGAAGTACGCTTTTGTTGTTTAATAAATCGATTTTAACAAACCAGTGTCTAAATTATATTTTCGTTCACCACCGTAATTCCGCGCTTATAAGCTTGACGCAAAATTCGCAGTGCATCAGGTGTACCATGTCGTCTTTAATATTAATGGCGTTCTTTACATTCATTGATTATTTACAAAATTAAAAATTGTGGAAAAAATTTAAAAAAATACCTCTCGTAAAATAGTTTTTTTTTAATTCTGATTTATTAAATCCAAATATTTTATACTCAAAGAAACTACTTTAGTACTACTATTGAATAGTGAAGGTTTTGTCTCTAAACCTTTTCCCCCGGATGAACGGGATAATCTCGAAAAACTGTCTAACTGGACGAGAACATAATGCATCGGGGCTCGTATAATAGGTATAAATCTAAAAAAGTTATAAAGTTACATCTTCTTTAAGCTTTATTCCCAGTGCACTTTAATTCTGTGTAATAAGAAAGTCGTAAAATGTTTAGAACAGGATACTTTCGATACATGTTTTTGCACTTGACTGTACTAACGAATCTTAAGAATTGTTTAATTAATCGCCCGTTTCATATTTACATTCTACACGGTACGTAAGTCACACTTACCATCGAGAATCGATCTATTACTTTAAACTTACAAGAGTATTAGGTTAGGTACTAAAACACTCAACATAGAAATATCCCTCGTATATCTATGTCGGGATAAATTTAATTTCGTCTCGCTACGGGACGATTGTGCTCTTGAACGGGCGAATGGCTTAATTTAGTTCGTTCATTCAAGATAATGAATGGGTTACGGGTATTGTTCAAGGGATCTCTTTCTGTCGATTTTCTTTATACGTTGGAGTGAAGGTTTCAGTTTTTTGGGGAAAATGCAATGCGTTCGCATTTGTCGTTTGACTGTTATATTTTAACCCCCTTATTCATAAACGTTTGTTAACTTAACAAGCCGCTAATAATTGTTTGTCCCTTTCGATGTTAACAATGTTAACAATACTTAGCGGCTTGTTAAGTTAGCACGTTTATGAATAAGGGGGTTTAGCTTCAGCTTAGTTTTCAATATTCAGACACAGACGATGTATGATTGTATTTGTAATTTATGTAATATTATGTGAAATGAAAATAAAAATAAGGGGCCTCTTTTGCGACAAATAACTTTAGGGGATCCGAAAGCATAATAATAAGAATGAAATGTAACACCACAAATATTTTCTTGGCGTAACTTTATAAGAAACGGAAAGGGTCCGCATACATTAACCCTATTGGAGAGTTCCGTTGTCACAATACTTCGTTACAAGAGATCAGGGTCTGTAATTTGGACCCTATGGCGGATAACTTAATGTAAATGTGACCCTAAGTTTCTTTTTAAGTTAGTACGAATGCGTCCTTTGTTCCTTTAACTTTTTGGAAGCGCTGATCCTAGCAATGTACAATTTGCAGAAGATTTTCAAAAAGTTGTTAAATGACTGGGAATTTTAATAGGAGAATTATCTTGTAAGTTGCCACTGAAAACATTCACTTTTTTGTGACGAAGGTAGACAACTGAGCTCTCAGCCCACCTGATGGAAAGCAGGAACTGAGGCCCATGGACATAGCGATCAGAAAATTGCCTATGCGCTGCCTACCCTGAGGACTTAGATGTATTGCCTCTATCTATGCCAGTAATAACACCAGCTAGCTTAGCCCCAAACTGAAATAGCAGTGCAAACACTGCTATTTAGCGGCAGGTTAACGGGTAAGACGGTGGTAGCTATCCGAGCGGAACCTGCACGAGGTCCTACCACCAGAGGCCCATTTCTCAAAAGTTTGTAACTTGTAATACAAGTGGAAGTCTCTTTTTAATATCATTAATAAGACAAGGACTTCCGCTTGTATTACAAGTTACAAGCTTTCGAGAAATAGGCCCCAGCAATGATATTCACCTCTCATTCCTTAGTATAGCTCCGTTCCTAAAACTTACGTAAGAACATACAGGTGTAGGTAATTCAGGGGTATCTAAGGTACAGTTTTGGTGGGATTGATACCAATTGTTTTTCAAACGAAACCATCGCGTGTGGTCATCCGCTAGACAAAGAAATCCCCAAGATTAAGTACCTACTTACTTATACAGTTTTCAGAAAAACTAATGCCATGCAAATGCAGGCCTAGCCATTTTGCAATCGTATACGATAAGCGATAAGTAATAAATGAGAATGACAAATTGGTACGGAAACTCACGTGACCATTTCCTTACATTATTATGGTCACGGGACTTAATTATCGCTTATCGTATAATATTACAGAATGGCATCTTGTCTAGGCCTGGATGCTTAGTCAAGTTGCCAATTGCTAACGCTTAGTATCGTAGTTTTCCCTCTCTGTCACTCTTTCATATTAGTGCGATAAAGACAGTTAGCTTCCTTTCGTTTACGATTGACGATTAAGCGTTAGCGATTGGCAACTTGGCTAAGCGTCCTGGTCTCCCTGAGTCGTGGCGAACGCAGGGATAACGTTAACACGTTCGCCTTCGGTACTGTTTCACTAAGTGCTAATACTATGCCGATCGAAATTATCTGATAGAACTCCTATGCCGTTGACACGCATGTGTCACTGAACAGATTGTACTCTTATGCCAGTGACAGAGCACTTGTGTCAAAAACGTTCGTATTTCTATGGCACTGGCTTAGGAGGAAGAACTTGATTTATGCTAGTGGCACAAGAATAAGGTTAAATACTCTGATCACGTATGTGTGTCACTGGCATAGGAATCAGATTTGGTTGGTCATACATTCTGTGTCACCGGCGTCGAACGTGTTAAATGATGATGATGTCTAAAACGTAACATTACTTAACCACAATTCCCTGAAAAAAGTTGATTATAATATAATACAATGACGGGCAGCTTCGGTGCCGAAAGGTTTAGCTGAAATTTAACATTTTAATTAAAATCCTTTCATTTATGAAATCCTTTAATTAATTTCTAGCTTGGTACTCAGATTTGTTTCCCTTTTGCATCCGAAGAAGCGGAATAAGTTTATAAAGGTTTCCGGGGACTGCATTTAGAGATAAAACAATTATTTTCCACATTTACTGGCAAACAAACATTCTTGAAACTTGAAACGAATTAAAAATAACTCATAAAAGTTAACGTATTTTATTGTTAATTTAATTTAAATGCATCTCACATTTTAAAATAAGTAAGACACTGATTTATGTTACTGACACAGCCCTCCGGATTAGCAAGCTGAAGTGGCAATGGGCAGGCCACATTGCACGCAGAGCAGATGGTCGATGGGGTCGAAAAGTGCTCGAGTGGAGACCACGGCTAGGCAAACGCAGCGTAGGACGTCCACCCACAAGATGGACAGACGACCTTATGAAGGTCGCCGGGACACGCTGGATGCAGGTCGCATCTAACCGGTAAATGTGGAGGTCCAGAGGGGAGGCCTATGTTCAGCAGTGGATGTCTTATGGCTGAGATGATGATGAAAACACTGATTAGATAGCATCTACGGGCTACTCTTGCTAAGGAGGGAGTTTTCAGTATTTTATCAATTTTATGGCAGAATTTCGTAGCCGTAGACCCGTAACCTACTTATTCTTTGAGCAAAGAAGATGGTAGCTCAAAGATCATCAATGATATATGTTATTATTTTCGATGATTCTTTAAGTACAATGAAAAACAAGCTTTTATCCCTTTAACGGGCAAGGCTCAAAAAAATCGGGGGTTCAAGACTCAGCGCTATCAAGCCTCAAATATAGTACGAAAAATTCAGTACAAGAAAAAAATACAATAATCACCAAATTAAAAATTTTAAAACCCGACTTCAACCGGTTTCTCCAAGATTCCCGATTTGTTTCCATCATTGGTTTCCTCAAATCCTACTTTCTGAATGCAAATTCTTGTAAATGAATGAAAATTACTAAAAGCGCCATACATGTACCTATAACAATTGAAGAGATCCCTCGATTTCTCCAAGATCCCATCATCAGACCGCAACTTGGTGCCAACGGGACCATCTCGGAGTAATACACGTTCGATCACAAAAATAAATTTTAAAATCGGTTCACTATTCTCGGAGATAATTATCGGGTAACATACATACAACAAAAAAAAATTCAGTCGAATTGAGAACCTCCTCCTTTTTTGAAGTCGGTTAAAAAGATAGTGCGTGCTTGATAGATAGGGTGGTCGTTTTTGAGACCGGTGCCCTATAAAAGGTTAAAATGCACCAGAAGGGAAAAGTACCCCATGACAGCGTTTATAAAATCCATAGTTTTATAATCCTTACTAGTAATCAGAGATCGAACAAATGTGCTACATTGTTCGCAATAATATGAGCATGACTAGCAATGTATACTGAAGAGAAGTTTCATAAGTTGAGAAACTTCTATAGAGAATGTTCTCGGCAGTTTAAATTTTAACAGCTATCTAATCATCCCAAAACCGTTGTATATACATGCCTCTTAAGATATATTTTATGCCTTGTTTACTCAAATGTCAAATATAATATTCTTCATATACACTTTTTTATAAGTTCTCATGGAAACATTCTCAATAAGAACTCACTCTTAAATTCTGATGAAAATTCTCGGAAATTTCCTATTATATTCCCGCAATTTTGAGGATGTTTTGCAACTTGTACATTGCTAAGCATGACTCCTAAGTTGATTAACGGAATACTTTTTATTTTGATTTCGAAGCTTTTAAGTGACGATTTACAAAGGTTTTCATAGTTGACGGTGTCAAATAAGTATTTTTCTTAAATGATTAAATTATTCAATCAAATTTGGAGCCATGTCCCTATATATAGGTATATTATTATTAACAAACCAATTGAATTTAGCTGATCTAAATAATAACCAAGTTACGAGACATAAATTTAATAATCAATTCTCCAACTTTAATTTTCAGATTCAACGGCGCTTGCTATACAGGTGTAGTGAGAAGTGAGTGAGAAACTACTTGCCTTCGGAAACGTTCGTAAACACATGCTGTTTCAGGCAGTGTCACCGAGTCTGACTGAAGTAGCATGACAGCTATTACTGTCAGTCTCAGTGAGATAGACTGAAACAGCATGACGTTGACGAACGTTTCCGAAGGCAAGTCATGTCTCACTACATCTGTACTAGTGATATCATTGGCTTCAGAAAGACTCAATTCAGATAACTGCAAAGTAACTTTGATCTCTTGCACAAATAACTATTTCTCCGTATTTTCCGTAATAACTTGATCCTTCAAGGAAATTTTCAATTTCTTCAGCTTAAGCAATTTACCTATATTCTCGCTGCATTTACCTTGAATATCTTGCAATGCTTTCATTTTAAATTGAGTTATCAGCAGGAGAAAATACAAATACTAGGTGGACAAAAAATTAAAAAGCTTCCGTATCCTAGTTGGTAGTGACCCTGCCTACGACGCTAGAGGTTCCGTGTTCGAATCCCGGCGAAGGTATTATTTGTGTATTTATTTATCACAAATATTTGTTCCTTGGTCATGGCTGTCTATGTATTTAAGTATCAATATGTATAGTATATATCGTCGCTTGGTACCCACATCACAAGCCTTAATTGAGCTTAGCGTGGAACTAGGTCGATTTGAGTAAGATGCCCCAAGATATTTATTTATTTATTCATTTACATAGTTGCCATCCATGCCATGGTGCTCAAAAATATCTGAACATGCATTCTTACACCTTGAGAATTAGAGGTCTGTTTATATATTTGTGAGTACGTATATACTGGTCGGTCCGATATAAATAATAAATAAGTGAGATTGGCTTCGGTAATTTATTAAATTATTGAATACTTCCTCCTTTCAACGTTCAAGTTTAAATGAGAACGATATAATTACTTACCTACAGCAAAAAGTCTGGCCCGTTCCGAAGAACGGATTAAAACTTCGATATCGGCTTAAGTGATATTTTAATGTTTAAGACGGTTTAAGGAGAATAAATAGGTAAGTAGGATTTTTTATCGCATTTCCTCGCTCTACAACATATTTTTATCTCTCAAATCTAGCGATGTTCCTCTGTGTACTTCCGATCCACTGTCACCACAACCACCCTATCGCAATACTGATGCGTTGTGCGAAGATAGGTATAGAAATAGAAAATAATTTATTCATGACAATCATGACACACATTAAAGGACGAAGTAAATGTGACAGTATACAAAAGAAAAAGAAAAGGTGCCACGAAATGGTCTCATCTCAGCATGTTGCGAGTGTCGAGGTTTTACGGTACGTTACGTAGCATGCGTACGTAGTCAGTCTATTGAAATAGGCCGTTTACTTAGTATGAAACGAGTAAAGCATGCGTACGCGTGCGGATTGCTGGACGCGGTCTTATACTAAACAACTTTTTTCTATAGGTAGACAAAATGCGTACGCATGCTGATATATGTGTCTTCACCCTTAATATCACTAGACGTCGGTTGGTAATTTCTTGAGCGTGGGAATTTGCCCTCATAACATAAAAACAAATTACACCCCTTGAGAGAATGCGTGATATCCTGCCAGGCTGTGACCGTATGTAAATAAATGACGAAGTGTAACGTGTGCTCAATAATCACCAAATGAAAAATGAAAAAAAAAGCACCTTCACCACCATCATCACGGTTTCTTTTGAAGCCGGTTAAAATAGTAGATTACGACACAAGTGCGAAAAACATGAAATTTGAAACGAGTGGCGATGTTTTAAATCGACACGAGTTACGAATTTCGTTTTTGCACGTGTCTCGTACGACGTTTTTTAGTACAGATGGCCCTCCAAAGTTTTTGACATGACGTTAAATGAGCCACTTCTCGCACTAGCGCGTAAAAAAGGCACCATCAGTACTAAAAAAAGAATTATCGAAATCGTCTGTCGTGATATTGAGTTATTCGTCCTTTTGTCAAACACTACGAATATTATGATTAATTCAAATTTATGACCTTTATGGTTTTCTCATGAATGCCATTGTCAGAACTGGACCAAATTAAAATGGGACCAATCGGTGAGTATCAGCTTTCTAATAAAAAAAGGAATCGTGAATATCGGTTCATCCAGTCGGAAGCTCTGAGATAACAAACATTAAAAAAACATACAGTCGAATTGAGAAACTCCTCCTTTTTTGAAGTCGGTTGAAAAAATGCCCCCAAAATGATGGTAGGTACAGTGTACCTAATCATACTGCGCTGGGCGTTCAGAACTTTTCAAAACATCCCGCATAGGTATGTATATCATTCGTCAGTAGAAAACAAAATGTAAACAAACCTAACCTTTTGACCGCCAGACGGCGTAGGAATATGCCGAGCTCCAGACGCCACGCGTTCATGATTATTTAAGCGAAATTGAACGTTACGAATTACCGCGTAAGTAGCTATTGTTTTGGCAACGTTGACGGCTATAGCCGTCGTTGACGTCGTAGTCAAGATTTTCCGCTGTCGTCTATGGCTGACTGTGGCGGTCAAAGGGATAAAAACTTGCATTACTCAATAATCACGCACTTTTAGAACACAATCTTCATTTTATTAAGTACCAACTTAAAACCTTGAGTTCACATAAATTTTTAAGTTTATGATTAGTAGGACAATCAATATGAAAGCTGCTAGGACTGTCATATTATAGCTACTATGACAAGGTAGGGTAAAATCACCAATAGATGAACAGTTAAGCAACGTTCCCAACTTTAAATATTTTTTTCTATGCGATGTAACTCATATTCATCAATTTTTATTTTTTTATATGATTCCGCATTTTATTGAGTTTAGAATAAGTTATTTTCGTACCTCGTATTAAACTTCAGTAATTTTATAAAAATGATTATATTAAAAAAGGACCCAAATTTCCCAGTACTTGAACAAAGTGCCCTATCACTGAACAATTTGACCCCAATAGATGAACCAGCATAATTGCAATATAGCGAGACCAATATATGAACGCCAAGACTCCAATAGATGAATAGAGCATAGTAAAAATGTTGGTTTCTTAGATAAATTAATTATATTTAATCTAAAGAACCTTCTTTTAATGAAATATAAACACTGTGTACATTGTGTAACAATCTGATCTCTAAGAACCAAAGTTTAACTTTTCACAAATTCAATCGTTCAATAAAATCAGTTGGTTCATGTTTTGGACACCGCATCAACGAAATGAACGAACTAAATTAATTCGAATTCATTTATTGGAATCCAACCCAAAAGATAAACCAGTAAATTTTCCTAGTTCACATTTTGGACAGCGATTCTTGAGTTGAACAATCCCGTTTCCATACAAAAGTAAATTACTTTAAAACGTGTTACATGTAAAAAGGGTCGTTCATCTTTTGGTCTAAAAATCAACTACAAAACTGATTGTAATTATATATATATAAATATTACATCTAGCTATTTTATTATAATTTACACAAGCATTTGAAAATTCGAGCCTTTGCCCAAAAGTTGACCGTCGTTCATCTTATGGCCCGAACACACAATATTGGAACCATAACTTGACCAGCAAATATCTCATAAAATAAATAAAAAATAAGTATTATTTATAATATATACAATAGAGATATTAGTCTAAAATCTATACTGAAGTGAATCAAGGAAATAAAAGCCATATACGATTTTTTACATAATTAAAAGCTTAATTTTTTGAGGGCTTTTCTTAATAAGGATCCCATATAAAACGCAATTTTGGCGCGAAGCGCAAACTCGACGATCGCTCACTGCCTCGTGCGTGGCTTAATTGTCTGGGAATTCGCATGCGACACTATGTATGTATGTCAGCTTCTGTAGCCTAGTTGGTAGTGACCCTGCCTACGAAGCTGGAGGTTCCGGGTTCGAATCCCGGCGAGTGCATTATTTGTGAATTTATTTATCACAAATATTTGTTCCTTGGTCATGGCTGTCTATGTATTTAAGTATCTATATGTATCTATCTATTATATATATCGTCGCTTGGTACCCGCATCACAAGCCTTAATTGAGCTTACCGTGGGACTAGGTCGATTTGTGTATGATGTCCCAAGATATTTATTTATTTATTTATATAGTGCTGCCGCGTGTGAAAAAAATACTCCCAGGCGTGTAAAATTATTCCTGATTTAATTATTTACATTTTTAGGCCTATCAGTCAACTTCTGGGTGGCAGTCATCTATTGGTGCTTTTACCCTACGAAATGGGTAGGAAATTAAATTCCTCGACCGTACCTATTAACTTAAAAATATATCTGCGAACGTATATCACAGTATGTGTCAAACACGGCAAATCAAATCCGATGGAAAGTCAGTCATATTTGTTTAATTTTTTTTTTATTCTACTGACGAATGGTATTATGTATGAGCATTATGAGCAACATCTATGAAAATATCAAATATAATTATTATACCCAGTCAGAAGTTTTATGGGCTATTCACGGCTATTTCTGAATTGTCAATCTCTTGATTGTGCTAGAAGAAAAGGGGTGAATCAACTTTTTTCTGACTGTTATTGCCATGGTTATGGTCGCCTAAATTACGCTGGTTTTATGCAAAATTATGCTACTTAAACTATGCAAACGTGCATTTTTGGGGTTAATAAGCCCTTTCCTTAATGGGCCACTTACAAAAATGGATACATGCATGTTTGCATAATTTTGTATAAAACCAGCGTGACTCAGACGACCGTAACCATGGCAATAAGAGACAGAAAAAAGTTGATTTACCCATATAAATATTATGGTATTTCAGTTAAAAAACTTTTTTGCTTTATACCATTAATAATGAATGAGTAACAACCCGTGCGTGAATATAATGACATTTACGTATACTCCGATGACTGAATAATACAAAAATCTGGGTTACAATAAAGTAAACACATACTCGATAGCTCCATTAATTTAATTCCTTTACAAAGAGGCCGCCTCCCTTGAGTATCGCAGTGATAGAAGAATAAGTACTCGCAGAGGGGTTGAATTAAAAAACCTTCAACTATAATTGGGCATAGTTATGGAATATCGAATCAAGCGACTGAAGCCTGTCATTTCAGTTGAATCTTTCTGTCAAAAACTAACGTTATTATTTTCAGTGACAGACTTCTGTCGCTTGATTCGATGTTCCATAACAATGCCCAATTATCTTAACTAGTAAACAACTTACTAACGTACCTACACATTAAATTTTATGCTGTAAATTGACATTTCCTTGAATCAAAATCAAGGAACTCAGTGGAAAAAAGTTTAACACTAGAATAGTACATTACGACACGAGTGCGAAAAACATGAAAATCGACACGAGTTACGAATATAGTTTTTGCACGTGTCTCGTACGATGTTTTTTAGTGCAGATGGCCCTCCGAAGTTTTGGACCTGACGTAAAATGACACACTTCTTGCACTATTTAGAGCCTAAAGAAGGCACCATCGGCACTAAAAACACTATCTAGGTATATTAATTATTTTTTAATTTAATCACATTTTTCTAGAATAACAATTGCTTTTTTAGTGTTTTTTTTTCACATTATTTTTCCATTAAAATACTTAATAATATAATAAATTTACATTTCGATAACGTACAGAAATCGAATACAATGCATAATCAAACAAAGATAACGCAAGTTCTATTTTGCAGTAGGTCCGAGTTCGAATTTGAATCTAATTTACATCTTTTTGTTAATCCTTGCAAAATCATTCTGTGCAATAAGAAATCTGATTCTCCTGAGCACTAAAAATACTAAAATATGCAAGTATCGCCGGTATCGCTGGTAAAAATCACTCATAAAGGTATTTTTAGAGAAATTTAAAAATACGCAGATGTCGCCTTAACCTTAAAGATCCAGTGTGAGTGAAAAGTCGTAGTACAAACTACGGAATCCTTCACAGCGACTCCGAATATGGTAAGTTTTACCTACAAAGTGTTTTGAAAATTACGCTTCTGTTTATTATTCTTCGAGTAATATCTAAATCGGTAGCCCGAGTAAAGTGGGCGAAATTCGGGTTGTAAGTGGATCAAACGGGAAGGTAGACAATGTGAGCTCCCTAGGGAGAGAGCTTCCTGATAGGGCCATTTATGTTCTATTTTCTTTGTATTTATTCTTAAGGGAATCTTATTACGTATTAGTATTTAACTCTTTAAGTCAGGTTTTTTTTTTATAATGGCACAACAAAGTGGCTCCACTCCTGATCGTAAGGAAAAGTAGACCTCAAATCGCGGCGTCAACGAACGGGAGACCAGTGGCCTATTTCACCATAATTACAAGTGTGACAATTGTAAAATTTCACTGTTACTGGGGTCACAGGCCTCCGTAGGCTACGGCTACCGCTTACTATCGGACGGTCCATGTGCTTGTTTGCCACCAACATAAAATTATTGCTGATAACGTCATTAAATCGTTAATAAACTACTTTTTACAATTCTCATTCAATCTTGACATGAGGTTCGGCATATATTATGTCGGAATTTCGCTACAATTGTCATGTTTTTTGTGACAATTGTAATTTTGCTTCGCAAAAAAGTAGTTAATTAGTTTAATTACTGCTGGTTTATTCAAGTTCCTGCACTACATTTTATGTTGGTGGCAAACAAATGCACGGCCCTTCCGATGGTAAACAGTAACTGTAGCCTATAGACGCCCCAAATTGGAGAAACTGTAAATTTACAATTGTAGGACTTGTCAATGTGGTGAAATTGGGGCCAGCAGTAATCTGCCAGTTGCTACCGCCTTGCTGGCCCGCTAGATGCTTCTTCTTTTTTACTAAAATTGTGGATTGCAGTAGAAACTTTGAGTCACTCATCAGCGGATATGAAGGCTTTCGTACGGGACCTAGTTATTGGCATGTTGGGTTGACACCACAAGGGATCCCAGTAGCCGTACCATGACTTTGCTAGTATCGGTAACGTTAGGTTTTTCTCGATACGTCAATACGTCAATGCGAGTGCGATAGAATGCTTTACGTATCGAGTGACGTATCCTTTACATTCAAAATCGTGGTACGGACAGATCAGGGGCTTACCTCTCTCAGCGTATCTGACGGTTCAGAGAAGTAATGCCGCCAGCATATTGGGATCTTTCCTGCAGGTAGAACTCCTAGACGGGGTTTTCTTTATGACCTTTGTTTTGCATGCATTACATATTTAATAGATAATTTTGTTAATTTGAATTTATTTTAAGGTTTGTACAAAATGATAGTAAAATTAAAATACAATACAGCTTACAACAACGATACAAAATATAAACCTTAAAAACCTAACCTAGGGTATCACCGGTAACGGAGCGGGCCTAAGCTGCTGCTGGTTAGGCTCGCAGGAACTGACGGATTATTCCTCCTTGTCCAGGATTACCTGCCTTCTGTATCTGACCCTTGATACAGCCATCGAACGAGTCTCTTGAGATGTTGGTCGAGATTCTTCGCTATTAAACTGTTCGCTACAACTGTTGGGACAATGATTATGGAATCAACATTGCACTTGGCGGTCATCTCACGGGCCAAGGACATAGTTACATACTGGACTTGTTAATTTAAGGAAACGTTATGGGAATCTTTATAATTATTGTTTCCAAAATGCTTGTAAAATTCAAGGTGGCCCGTGACGATTGAAGATGGATTCTTGTGGGTCAAAAAAGATAAGACTGTGAAAAAGATAAAACAGATTTTTTTGTGTACTTCAAAATACTGCCAGTATCAATAATCAGTGTGCAGATCACAAATTACCGCCCGTTGGTTGTATATAAGTCTTGCTTTGGCCAGCAAGTGAGATTTTCTCCCAGAAAATCCCACATACGGCCACGGATGACGTCAAAACATAATTATCTTCCTCCACATGACCTCCTAACAGGAATCACGACCCCCCAGGGTGTCGCGACCCACATGTTGAAAAACACTGGCCTAAAATATTAATCCCATTAAAGTTAGGATACGACGTAGTAAAACAAAAGTGATGTAAGTAAATCGCATTAGAATTTAAACCATATGAAAAGCCAGACGAGGTCTAAAACTGATTGTTTTTCTGTGTTTATATTATAAGGGAGGAGCGCATAAGTTTTCCAAACTTTAGATTGAAAATACTTGTACATTTCGCTCTTATTCGCGACATCCGCGAAGCATATGACAAAAGTTTGGTGATACCTGTAGGCTTAGTTCGAACTTTGAAATTCTCAATTTTGAGCACCTATCCCTTTTACTCCAGCGAAGGAGTATTGGAAACGACAGAGACAGATGGTTGAAATTTTCGATTTTTGATGTAGGTAGGCCTTCTGGCCCCGTGTCTCAAAGACGTCAAATGCAATGGAACGTCAGCCATATTTGTTTACATTTTTTTGGATTCTACTGACAATTAGTATACGTGAAATCTTTAAGATAAGGTCTACCGAAAACACAATAACAGAAACACAATGACACAAAATAAAGGTACACCTGGGTCATTTGCAGAAAAAGAGTACATTTAATTTTTTTTTGCGATCATGGACTGTAATACCTTCTTTTACTCGGCATCGTGCGTACTTTTCAGTTATGAAACAAAAAAAATCCCTAATGTCACGAAAATAAGTATGTAAATTGAGATTACTCAGTTTAGTTACTCCCATACTAAATGTATGAAACGAAATGTAACGAAACTGATAAAAATAATCTCAAATTTGTTACAGAATTTTTCATACCTAGTATGGGAGTAACTAAACTGAGAAATCTCAATTTACATGCTTATTTTCGTGACATTAAAAGGTACCTACACTTTTTCTGCAAATGACCCACCTACCTATGTATTGTTATTAAATTATGATACAACTATAGCAACGCCTACATACCTACATTCTCCGTGGTTAAAGAGATAATTAGAATAATTACACAAAGCGAAACTGAGTTAAATTAAACCTTGCGATTACACTGGTGGCTGATTACAGTAATTAGAACTACTTACTTACCGGTATACAGGGCGTTCCAACTACAATTCGACATGAAGGAAAAGTATCCTAAATGTAGTATCTTAGCATATCTTTAGTTTTTTTTCAGTTTTATAATTTTGATTTACTTAATGGGTAAATTTTGGGTTATTTCTACTCAGAAACACGAGCTCTTTCGATTGATTGATTTTTTCCTACTTTGTTACTATTTACTATAAATAATAAATAATAAATAAATAAATATCTTGGGACATCTTACACAAATCGACCTAGTCCCACGGTAAGCTCAATTAAGGCTTGTGATGTGGGTACCAGGCGACAATATACAGGGTGGTCCAAACCTTGACGTCAAAAAATTTTTTTTATGTTCCCTACGTCATGGGCTATCAGAATATACCCCATGTATGTTAGCCGATTTTTTGTAGTTTTCGAGTTATGAATTTTTGAACATTTTTTTTTTGAGAAATTCTGGAATGAAGAAATTTATTGATAAAAAAAAACTATTGGGTTTTTTTTAATATTTTCTTTTTGTAAGAGTATTGCTACAAATAAAGCATTTACTGACAAAAAAATTAGCGTCCTCACTTTGATACAAGTAGGATAAAAAATACCAAATTCAAAATTTTACGTTAAAAATGCATCAAAATAGCATTAATGTACGTAAATAAAAAAAATAAAACATATCCCAAGGATTTTTGGTAATGCAAAGACTGCCCTAGACCTTAAAGCTTCGTAAAAGCAAAAAAAAAGTGATACTTAATAATGAGGATTTTTCGCAGTAGTCGGTCAAAAAAACTTAAAAAAGCTTAAAATTTTAAAGTAGTAAAAAATGACTTGAATAACTACACAAATTGAGTTTTCGTGGTATTTTCTGTCTTTGTTTTTTGATAAGAACAACAAAACAGACGAAATTTCACTTTATTTTTAAATTAAAAATTTAGAAGTTTTTTTAAAGTTTATTTGACCGACTACTCCGAAAAATCCTCATTATTATGTATCACTTTTTTTTTGCTTTTACGAAGGTTTAAGGTCTAGGGCAGTCTTTGCATTACCAAAAATCCTTGGGATATGTTTTATTTTTTTTATTTACGTACATTAATGCTATTTTGATGCGTTTTTAGCGGAAATTTTGGAATTTGGTATTTTTTATCCTACTTGTATCAAAGTGAGGACGCAAATTTTTTTGTCAGTAAATGCTTTATTTTTAGTCATACTTTTACAAAAAGAAACTAGTTAAAAAACCCAACAGTTTTTTTTTATTACTAAATTTCTTCATTCCAGAATTTCTCAAAAAAAATTTTTCAAAAATTCATAACTCGTAAACTACAAAAAATCGGCTAACATACATGGGGTATATTCTGATAGCTCATGACGTGAGGAATCTAAAAAAAAATTTTTGACGTCAAGGTTTGGACCACCCTGTATATAATAGATAGATACATATACTTGTAGATACTTAAATACATAGACAGCCATGACCAAGGAACATATATTTGTGATAAATAAACACACAAATAATGCCCTCGCCGGGATTCGAACCCGGAACCTCCAGCTTCGTAGGCAGGGTCACTACCAACTAGGATACGGAGGCTGACATTTACCATACATTTTGTATGGTAGTAACAAAGGAGAAAATCCGGAAAAAATATGGAAATTTTGAGATCTTTCAGTACCAAAAGGAAAAAAAATCTCGTGATTCTGAGTAGAAACAACAAAAAATTTACCCATAAATTCAAAATACTTAATGAAAATAGACAAGATAAAATAAAAATGATGTCTCTTTATTATCACAGTCGACAAACAATAATAAGGAAAATCGATCAAGGATAAGGAGAATCGTTAAATAAATATTAGCCTTGTCCTTTTTTGACTGATGATTTTAGAAAAGGATGGTGATAATTTTAACTAAAAAGTAGGTTTATTTGGGGATTAAAAAATCAGCCCTTAGGATACTTTCCCTTCACGTCTCTTACTTAGTCTTGGCACACCCCGTGTACCAATTAATGTTCTAGCTTGTGCCAATTATCGATACTATTCCACTCGGCATAACTATTCAATTGAGACGTAATTAAAGGGCCTAATTAAGGTGAATGGGTAATTTGCTTTCAGGAACACCAAATGTTCAAATACTTGAGATACCTGTCTGTGTCTACAGGGTGAAACATGAGTCGTGAACAGTAATACGTTTTTCTAACTCTATAAGCAACTAACAATAGAATGCCCTACAAGTTACTTAAAACTTGACAAGTTATTTATTTATATTTTGTATTTTTATGGGTTAATGTTTTTGTATTTTTTGGCTTTAGGATATCCAAAAGGATTTTTAAGACAAATTAATGGATATTATATTTTTCTTTGATACTTAGCCGTTGTCTTAAGGTTCAAAAAATGCGGCACTTTTATTTTTATTTCCTACAAATTGTTAATAATCTTCTCTTAAGTGAGTTATGTGACATTTGTGCAGTTTTATGGATGAATAGATCCTAATCCGTTCGTCCGCAATCAGGCCTACTATCGCGAAAATCGAAATTCGTAAATTTCGAGGATTTTTCTCTGTCACTCAAACGAAGGCGTCATTGCCGTCATTAGAGTGAGAGAGACAAATCCTCGAAATTTACAAATTTCGTTTTGAAATAGAATATAAAAACTGACAACGTCAATGTCACTCGTGTCATTCATCCATTGTTTTTCTTATATTTCAGTGTACTTTTTGCGGACGAAAGCATTAGGCTCTGTTCATCCATAAAACTACACAAATGTCATCTCAATCACTGAAAAAAGATTGTTAACAAATTTAAGACATAAAAATAAAAGAGCCGCATTTTCTTGAATATTATAACGACGGCTATCAGGGAAAAAATATAATATTCATGCCTTTAAAATACTTTACATACCTAATTACAGACGGACAAACGGAAGAACAAAGTTGCGCCATAAAAAATCCTTTTGTATATTTCCGTTCCCTAAAACTAGTCATAATTTTATTTTGTGGCAACATTCGGCCGGTCCGCCTCGGGCAGTCCTCGTATGATTGAGTAAGGTCTGTGTTTGATTTGTTTTGGAAAGGTCCATATCGTCGGAAAACATCCACTGTTGATCCTCATTAGGCCTTTGTGAGGTACAGTCGCTATCAGTGGTATCTGAGCGGCCAGGGTGCTCAAAAGTATCTAAACAGGTCTCTATTGTCATGGCCCCTATACCACAAAACAGCGTACAATTCTACAAAATTGTCAACTTTTTGTATGGGAATTTATACAATTTTGTAGAATTGTACGCTTGTAAAGTTTTGTGGTATAGGCCAATGGTGTTAGAGTACATGTTACAGTTTTTGAGCTCCATAGTCGCTCCGCTATATCTGACGGCGACTGTACCAACTTTAGATAGATTGTCTAAAGTCGTATTGTCGATAGTGAAACTATATTTTCACAACGGTAGAACGAACGGTAACAGTTATTTATGATTTATGATACAAGTGTGGAAAGTAGGCTTTTTTCAAGACGAGTGTCGGTGACTGGCGCGAGTGAGAAGAATGCCTACCTTTCAACTTGTGTATCATACAACATTTTACAATGAATTATGCGAGAAAAACTGCACTAACTCGGTAGTAGTTACTAACCAGGCCGTGCAAAAAAGCACAATTCATTCCCGCGTACGTGCGGAAAAGAAACTATTTTTGTGCATTAGTTTACCTTTAAAAAGAGCACTTTCTGAGCATATGCATTGTAAAATAATTATTATTTTTGGTGACGATGTACTTGTGTTTGAGTAGTGCTGGGTCGTTCCCGGTAACGTACCGTATAATAGGGAATATTCCTTAATGGAAATTTTCCCCACTGTAACATTGAGAAATTACCGGGAACGAACTGTCAATATGTTTGAGTGATAGGTATCCCAAGATCTTTCAACAAGAAACGTTTCACGAACCTAACCATTTCCAATTCGTCTATCAACCTGTTTAAATATTATGTGTACCAAATTAACCGGTATATGCCATCCATCCATTCCATGTATATGTGGGGTCCAAACCTTACTTTGCAAAATATATTACAATATATCCCGATGTTCCTTTGTGAGGACAATAAAAATACATTTTGAAAGTCAAGGCATGTTCAATCCTTAAATTTAAGTAGGTATCTTTGCTAAATACCTACGTTCTTGCATAACAATAATATGTAGACGTGCGTCAGAAACGAGACAAGTGCGAAAATTCAAGGATCACTCCAGATACCGCACTCTTCAAACGCATGAGTTATCTGTGTGATTTATACATTTAAACAGGGTGATTTCAGAGTCACTTATAATCACAGGAGGCTATCACGATCTACTGATGCGATTCAGTTTAGGATCTAATCTGAATCGCGATGTGTCAGTTCCATAGAATAACTGTCAAAAACTAGGCCGAACCTAAACTGAATCGCATTTAAGAGATCATGGTAACCTGAGTATTGGGACCATGCGCGATGACAGCGCCACATGTCCGTGGCAGCCGTGACTACAATAATTACATTTTGGCATAACTGTCAACTGTGTGTGGGCCGCGTGGCAGTAAGAATACATTTGTCACCACCCCAACTCCTCCTGCGGGTGTCGTAAAAATCGACTAAAGGATTGAAGTGTAACTGACCATTATTTGATAAAAGATTTATGATGGGCAGCAGCGTTATCATAGTGGACACATTACTGCGATCGCCAATCCGCGTCTATACGCATAGTTAATAGGAGAGGCCTACGTCGAACAGTGCACTATCATACGCTGATGATGGTGATGATGATAACTGTCAAAGGAGAAATACGTAAACAACCTAATAGAACACTACAACTTAATAGATTCGGATATAGATTCAGATTCAATAATATTATAATGAATCGAATCTATAATGTCTAATTAGTATGTCTGAATTATAATAGTAAAACGATGTAATTTTTTAGGGTTCCGTAGCCAAAATGGCAAAAACGGAACCCTTATAGATTCGTCATGTCCGTCTGTCCGTCTGTCCGTCTGTCCGTCTGTCCGTCTGTCACAGCCGATTTACTCGAAAACTATAAATGCTACAGTAACGAAATTTGGTGAGAATATGTGTTGTATGAACCGCTACAGGATTATGATACTAAATTGTAAAAAAAACCATTGGGGTGGGGGCCCTCCATACATGTAACTGAGGGATAGAATTTTTTTTTTAGTTTTACATAAGCGTGTGGGGTATTAATAGAAAGGTCTTTGAAAATTATATGAAGGTTTATACATCACATTTTTATTTAAGCAAATCGTTTTCGAGATATCAGCTCTCAAAGTCTGAAAAATGTGTCCCCCCCTCTATTTTTTAAACTACGCGATATAAAATTCGGAAAAAAATATATGTTATGCACATTAATAAACTCTATCAACGATTTTTGGTTTGATTAAATTATCTCCTATAGTTTTTGAGGTAGGTTGATTTAACTGTATTTTTTTAATAATAAATTGATAATGGTACGGAACCCTTTGCGCGCGAGTCCGACTCGCACTTGGCTGGTTTTTTTATTTAACTATTAGGTATTAACACTGTTGTTTTCAGTTAGATACCTATGAGCCTTCTAGTCACTGAACCAAAACTGTCGATGTCGGTCGTGTTCTTGTCAAACACGATCAAAGGGGGTTAAAACACCCCCTTGTCGACACGAGTTACGATTTTCCTTTTTCCTCGTGTATTGTACGATTTTTTTTAGTACAGTGTGCCTCTGCCTACCATGTGCTGCCGCGGCGTTTACTTTCTATCCGGCTCGAATACAGATGGCCCTTCCAAGTTTCGACCTGAGAAAAGACTTACCAAATTAACCTCACTACACTAGCGCGTCACATTTAGCACCATCTGTACTGAAAAGAACTTTTATACCTACTTAACTATATTATGGTCTTTATCATTTAGTAGTCTTGTTTGTTAACGTTTTATTAGAGGATTCATAGGCGTTAGGGTGATTCATGGATTGCTTTACTTTGCTGGCAATTGTCGCGACACGATTAGCCTGGGCGGAGAGAGACATTCGCAAATAATTGTAATTTTAAATAAACAATTAATACTATGAATATTACAGCTAATATTATTATATTATGTACAAAACATAATAGTCAGCTACGCCAGCGGCCCTACGGCGAACTTAGATTTTTAGTCCGCAAATTTCGGGGATTTTTCAACACCATTTCGTAAATTTCAGGGATTTGTCTCTGTCACTCTAAAGACGCCTTCGTTAGAGTGCAAGAGACAAATCCCCGAAATTTTAGAAATCGGTGTTCGCGGTAACTCTTCTGATTAAATTACAAGAAATTCGTTTCGGAATTTTCATTTTATCATCAATTACATTTTCAGAAGGATTTTCTTTCAAAATTGCAAAAAAATGATTCTCCGAGTTTTTCTATGAAATTCTTCTTATTCTCGTAATAAGGGTTTTCATCATCATTTATTTAAGAGCTTGGCTCTTGTCGGTGGAGTAATTTCCATTCTATTCTATTATCTGCCTTTTCCTTCAGCTCTCTATACGTTTCAACTTCTATAGTTTCCTTCAATTGCTCCATGTAGGCTCTCCGTGGTCTTCCTCTTTTTCTTTTTCCTTCTATCTTTCCTTCGATTAAAACTTTAATGAAGTCATCATGACGAAGTAAATGACCTATCATTTTTCCTCTTCTATTTTCAATCACTTTTAATAATGTTCTTTTTTCTTGGACTATACCCAGTACCTCTTCATTAGTCTTTTTCTCTGTCCAACTGATCTTTTCTAACCTTCGCCAACACCACATCTCAAAAGCCTGCAATCTCTCCCTGTCCCGTTGCGTCAAGGTCCACGTTTCACAGCCATAGAGAGCAATGCTCCAAATGTACACTTTAACTAGTTTCTTCCGTGTCAAGCGTGATATTTTAGCCGTGAGCAAAGGTCTTTTTAAATTAAATGCTTGCTTGGCCATGGCTATCCTAGTAACAATATCAGGTGTACATCTGGAGTCATCGGTTATAATGCTGCCTAAATATTTAAACTTCTTAACCTGTTCAATTGCTGTATTGCCTAAAGAAATTGAAGTGACAATTGTTCTTTTTGATACCACAAGAGTTTTGGTTTTGCCTGCATTAATTTTGAGCCCAGATTCCGAAAAAGTTGTGTCCATAGAAGTTAGCAGTGCCTGGAGTGCCTTCCCATTTTCAGCAACTGCTGCTATGTCATCTGCAAAACGTACAAATTTTACATTTTTCCCATGAATTATTACCCCGCCTGTGCTAGACTCTGTTAATTTTCTTATTGCATTTTCAATGAATAAGTTAAAAATGATTGGTGAAAGTGGGCAACCCTGACGAACTCCCTGTCGAATTTTTGCGATTCCTTTCTGTTCGTTAATTACTATTGTGGTTTGTTGTTCCCTGTACAGCTCTAATATAATTCTTCGATCTCGATAATCTAGGCCCGCCTCTCTCAAGACTTCCATCATTTTGTTCCAATTGACCTTATCAAAAGCTTTTTCTAGATCTATAAAAGCTATGAAAGTATCCAAATCCAAATCTAATCTACGGTCAACTAATAGTCTCAATGCAAGTATGGCATCCCGTGTTCCCTTTTGTTCTCTAAATCCGTACTGGTCTGATCCTAAATATGCTTCGGCTATTGGTCTAATTCTATTTTGGATAATTTTGAGTAGTATTTTGCTAGCTTGTGATATGATGCTCAAAGTTCTATGTTCTTCGCACTTCAGTGTATTTGCTTTTTTTGGTAGCGCTACTGTTTTTGTGATTTGGAAGTCTTTCGGAATTACGCCAGAAGTATACATTTTCTGTATAATATCAAATTTCTCATCATGTATTGGGTCACAATTTGCGTATTTTATCATTTCAATATATATATTATCCAGACCTGCGGCTTTGCCATTATGAATACTACTGACAGCTTTATTGTACTCTTTTCTTAATATGATTGGGCCCACGTTATCTTCACTAATGTGGTCTTCTCTTTCCATTATAGTTTCTGCAAAACCCGGACCATCATATAGTTCCTCAATATATCTCACCCATCTTTCAGCAACTTCTTTGCTGTCTATTAATATTTTACCTTCCTCATCCAAAATAAATCAATAAGGGTTTTAAATGGATTAAAATCTAGCGTGAAAAAGAAGTACAAGTGCACCGGATTGTTTTATATACTGAGTCGAAACAGTAACTAAAAGCGTGACAGAGTGGTATGAAATAACACAACGAAAATAATTTTGACCTGCCTACGTTCAGCAGTTGTCTGATAAAGGCTGATGACGCGACGAGACCGGGTTCAGTTGTGTCAGTGCTTAATAGCGTTATTAAAAGCGGTCTCCATACAACTGAGCAACTAGTGAGGGTAGTTAAAATTTAACGGTGCGATTGCTAGGCCCTGGCCGTGGTCCAGTAGCAATAGTCTGGGATTGCATTATAATCCTACGGTTTAGGTGCGGTTCCATTATCGCGACTATAGCAGACAAAACTGTGAGCAATTTAGTAAAAACGACCTACTTTGTTGCCATAAGGGCGCTTAGTCGTTTAATCCGTTTAAAGATACAAGCCAAATCTCTATGGTACCTTATTGACGAAATGGGAAGCCAATTCTGTCCTTATGGTAAATGACGAAGTCAAACGTTAAAACGCTCGCAAATAAAGATGTTGTCAAAATGGTAGGTAGAAAATGGCTACCCGATGTGCTGAATAATCACAATGCATGTAATGGTACCAATCGAAAGCTACTTTAGCTACTTAAATACGAATGTAATATTACCTGCATGGATTCATTTATCGATGATATGGATGGATTCATTTATGGATTATATTTACGCGTCTCTTTCGCACTTGCATACTTGTTAGAACGTGACGGCAATACATGCTGGTGGTAGGACCTCGTGCAGGGTCCGCCCGGATAGCTACCACATTCTTACCCGTTAACCTGCCTAAGTGTTTGCACTGCTGTGTTTCGGTTTGAGGGTAAGATAGCCGGTGTAATTACTGGCATAGAGGCAATTCATCTAAGTCCTCAGGGTAGTCATCGAGCGCATAGGCGATTTTTTGATCACTGTCAATGGGCCTCAGTTCCTGCTTTCCATCAGGTGGGCTGAGAGTTCAGTAGGTAGTCTACTTTCGTCACATAAAAAAAATACACGGCACCATCAATAAGCCTACAGGAGGCTTACGATGGTCCCGTTTTATCCGTTTATCGTGCTACGCATCACTTTCGTTCTTGCATATTTGTCAGAACATGGCGGCAACGCCGATAAACGATTAGACAAGGTACCATCATAAGCCTACTTGCCGAATGCCGATGATGTATGATATATCGACAATCGTGCTAAAGAAACCGTACCTTAACCTATGATAATAAACCAGCCTCGAGAGCCAAATAAACTTTATCTCGCTTTCTTTTTATTACAACCATCAGACTTACCCTTGACTTATACCCTGATATTGTATACCTAGTTGTTTACAGACACAATTTCATACAATAATGAAAAGACCTCAACGAATCTAGAAACTTGTTTGACGATGCGCCCTTGTCGCACTTACATATGAATTCACAAGTGCAATAGAGAGGCAACAGGATAATAGTAGTTTGCCGTAGGCTTCCTCTTAAAAAGGTCCATTATTTTCAATTTCGCTGCGTTAACAGGTTAAGGGGGGTTATGTTCAGTGTCCTTGCAATGAGTTGGCGGCTTGAGCTAACTGTATAATTATATACTGATTAATTTTCTTGCCCTCGCACTCGCACCAATACAAAACGAGTAGGACGAGCAGAAGTTAGATTAGGGTGACAGCACGAGTGATGGACAAGTACGTACCAAATGATGTACGTTCTCATTTTAAAGAAATTAAGGACCTGTTTCGACTACCCCGAATAAAATATATCTATTAAAATATTATCGAACCGGATTACTCACGTATTTAAGTCGATGGTTGCTCGACATGTTTCGTCCCATTAAGATAAGAGGGTCTTTTATAAAAATGGAAAATGATATTCATAAAGTAAAAATGAAAAATAAAACACAGATGAAAACTTGTATTATTTCAAAATCACGCACTTTTAGAACATAATTTTGGTTTTATCGCCAACTTAATATCCATGCTAATGCTATGGATAGTCAGTCATTTTTACTTACATCTTTTTGTTTTTTACTGTCGAACGGTATATACTAACTAGACTCATGTTAACGGTACAGCTCCGACTCGCACTTGACCGGGGTTTTCACTAGGACACCAACCTTGTCCTGAGTATCCACTAATCTCGAGTGCCCACGCAAGCTCAAACAGGTCTGACGTCAAAGACTTTGCGGTGTAAACTCGACCTTATAATTATAGGCAGAGGCTTCTAAAAAAGTAGTATTAAAGTATGTAGTAGTTAAAGGGTTTTGTACAGTCTGCTACCAGCAGGCGGGCTTTCATAAAAATGGAAAATTATGTTTTTCGGGTTATCATGTTAGGAACAGTACTCTTGGCTCCTTTCTCGTAATCACGGAAACCATAATTAAAATACGATATCTCACTTATAGTCTTTACTGTGAATGATTGTTACAATGCTATCAATTAAATTTCACAATAAAGAGCAAACCAGTAGAACCAGTCCGCTAAAGACGCTTGATTATCTTGATTTCTTGTCTTGAGTTCTTCTGCCTCACAGTAAAGTAATAAATGTAATTCTTATATTTGTTACTAATTTATGCCCTGGACTGGAATAAGTTCAGACCACTTACGCAATCTCAAGCAAAGCCCATTTCCCGGTGACATACTGTATAAAATAATTGGCGTTATATGTATGTACATTCAATTCACTATTACATACAATAGGCATACTCACGCGTGTTATCTATGTATATATGTTTAATCGTGCATTTTGAAGTGCCTTATCACTTGCACTTTTAATTATAGATCTAGTATATAATAAACCATTTTATAATTGGCTCATTAAACGCGTGCAGCAAGAGCAATAATGTCTAAGTTATTTTTCTTCGTAACGATTCTGGCGTTTATTGCTAAAGGTGAGTAAGTTTTTATATTATTTATCCAAGTGCCAATTATAAGAGTTTCATTTTCTCGACCTAATTATATCGTGAATTTATTGAATCGGAATAATTAATAGCAGTGCGCTTTCCAGATAAGTTTCAGTCTGGTAAATATTGACTTCGATGAAAAATGTATATACATGTAGAAGCATTTATTACTAACACGTAAATTTCGGCACGTTTGTCGTAAGGCCGTAGGCGACCCGATTGCCTATGCCTCGACTCTACGGCAGAAAACATGAAAAAAAAAATAAAACTGTCACGAACATAATCGGCCTAGCCGCTTATGTTATGAATAACTACGGAACCCAACACTGAGCATGGCCCGACATACTCTTGGCCGGTTTTTTAGCGACCTATTGTAAAAAATACCTACTCCAATACGAAGGAAGCTTCAATGAAATAGCCGGGGGATGAAAAATTCCACGTCTAAAATGCGGTATTTTTAGGACCAGTTTTATATCGCATTGTTTTTCTGAAAGCAATTCGAATTTCTCCATGGGACAAGCTTGTGCTAGTGTGTGGGGCGAATATTCAAGTGTTTTTACGGCGTTTTTGTTTCGTCATTATCGTCTCGGCAAGTATTGTTTCAGCCTACGAACAAATAAAACATGGAAGCTGCACGCCATACTAAAACGGCCTTTCAAAAACGGTCCCGCTTTTTAGCTGACAAGTGTCACCCCCTCTTCAATGCATCACGGCACTGAATTTCAATGTCAACCTACATATAACAACTTAAACCGCCATTTAAAAATAGTTGTGATAGGTCCATGAAAGTTTTGATTGGCTATATTCTATAAACATTTGCCAAAGATGTTGCGCCCAAATACGCGCGCTGTTAAGAAAAACGCTATGTTCTGCCCATCTTGGCACAATTGAACAATTGATCTGGCGTTAGACGTCTAAGAATGTTATTTTAAATGTAAACGTAAATCAGTACCAATCCAGCGAACCAAATCTAGCGTAATTATTGTAACAATGGGTCGGAAGTCGGAACCTCGGAACCGGTTTTTAGAAAAACCTCGAAATAGCCTAATATTTTGTATTGTTTTATACTCTTTATATCATCGTAGTACTCGATATTTTATGTAATTAACGAATCGTATTTTTAAATTGATCCATTAACAAAGAATTTATATACCAAAGAACGAAAAAAGAACAGTTCTTTTGTATGTAGAAAATACCGGTAGGTATCCGATCTTTGGTTCGGATCAACCTCTCAATTATTCGAATGCTGGTGCAAATTTATTTAGAAGCGAATTTGTTTCAACACGCTCGATACGTACGAACCACGCCGCTGGCGTTAGATAGTCATGACTTTTTATTTTATTTTATTTATTTGGGGTAAGCAGTACCTAAGAAATTTACGAAACTGAGTGTACAGTAAACAAAGACAATAAAAGATGTCCACAAAAATACAATCAACATGCCCGTAACAAGAAACAGCGTGCGCATTTACACTAACTAACATATTAAACATTTTCTGTTATAAAGTTTGCACGTAGGTACGCGAGTGTGTTTGTTAGAGTGCACGTCCAGATATTTTTGAACACTATGGCCGCTTCGATATATCTGATGGCGAGGCTCCACGGATTACGCAAAATGTAACAAACTGTAGGTTAATTGCGGTGGCTTTGTTAAGGAAACCGCTGAAATCACCGCAGCACTGCAGCCCTGGCAAGTTGTTAGCGCGATTTCACACTTCACATACGAAACAGCATTTTCTGGTGGGTTTCAAATGAGACTTTATTCAGCTATCACAGTGTTGAGATTCATCTGAAACTGATGTATAATTATACAGAGTTTTTCTCAGTACAATAGTGATAGGAGCTTGTTAGCATTATAACTGTGCCTATACGTTGCTAGTTAATATTAAAACTGTTAGTGTTTTCGTCTAAGATCTCAGAATATAAGATTTCAGATTTGTCAGTCTCCGTATCCTAGTTGGTAGAGATTCTGTCTATGAAGCTGGAGGTTCCGGTTTCGAATCCTGGCGAGGGCATTATTTGTGTATTTATTTATTTATTTATTTTTATATTTGTTTATTTGGTACACCAAACAGACATCGTACAATAAGTATTTAACAAGTAAGCATCAATTTATCACAAACATTTGTTCCTTAGTCGTGGTTGTCCATGTATTGAAGTACCTGATAATGTAAACAGATAATATATGTATGTCTATTGTATATATCGTCGCTTGGTACCCACATCACAAGCCTCTTGCGAAATGAAGGTGGCAATATTATGTGTCACACTATTATATCAGTTAAAATAAGATCGTTTCAGATATTTTTTCGGCCTTCCTAGCAAAAATACTATTGCCGATGACTGTACTTACCAATAAATTATGTCATCATCACTATATCATCATCATCAGCCTATGATAGTCCACTGCTGGACGTAGGCCTCTCCTATTAACTATGCGTATAGATGCATTAGGAGGTAAATATCCATAAATGTGTCCACTATGATGACGCTGCTGCCCATCATCAATCTTTTATCAAATAGTGGTCAGTGATCCCTTAGTCGACTCTTACGACACCCGAAGGAGGAGTTGGGGTGGTGACAAATGTATTTTTACTGCCGTCACCACACAGCCAATTAAATTTTGTACCAATCATTAAATATCAATGATGTTTCCATTTAACGTCCTTTATACTTGAATATTACGGCGCGGCAAGCGTTTTACCTGCAGGCCTAGCCAAGATGCGATTCTGCAATCGTATACGATAAGCGATTAGTCACGTGACCATAATAATAATATTTTATTTGTGTCCAGGATCTCCACTGCCAAGCCCCGACGTGCGTATAGTTGGGGGCCAAGATGCCCCGGAAGGTCGGGTACCGTACCAGGTGTCTTTGCGAGTGTTAGGCTCCCATTTCTGCGGGGGCAGCATCCTGAGCAAACGATGGGTGCTTACCGCCGCGCATTGTACTGAGAGGTATTGGTTGAAGGCTAAGTTTGTGGGGAACGGACACCGCGAATTGTGGCGCGGCAAGCGTTTTTCCTAATCATTGCCTGTGTTCCCAACTAACCAGCGCACGTTGCGCGTGGTGACCGCGCAATGAACAGAGAAAACGCTAACCACGCCGCAATTCGGTCGTGTCCGAGGCCGAGCCGTAAGGTATGAGTATCGAGTGTCCAGCGGCGCGTCCAACCAACGGCGTGTACGCAGGCTACGACATTGGCCTAAGGCGACCAGCAGTGAGCGAATCCATGAGTTGGAGCGGGATGCCGATATGGGTACGAGAGGGAGCACCAAACGTTTTCCGCTAAGCCGGTCGCCTTAGACCGATGTCGTGGCCGCGGCGTTACGTTTGCATTTTGTTTAACATGGATACCCACCGCTCGGCCCGCCGGACATTTCGCTCGAGTCTACTCAGGCCCTGTACTCACTTTGCACGCTAAAAAGCAATTCTATTATTGCAGACGGTTATTACATTGTTTACATTTTCCAGCACGGTCCATTGGCTGATAACAGTAGTTGTCGGCACTACAAGTCTCACGTCTGGCGGAGTGCGGTACTCCGTCGATTTGGTCGCCGTTCACGAAAACTATGACAACAAGGTAGGCACCTAAATATACTGTCATGTGAAAAAATCCCCGACTATCGGCAATTTAAGTACCATCATTGCACTGAGGTAATAGCAGGCGCAAACTAGTTGAAGTTCACTTTATTAAATGGTGATTTGTCTTCGTCCGTTAGTTTCTACGAAACTTTGTTCGTTTCTAAGACAAGATTGATAAGCATGACTACGAGTCCGGGCTAATCGCCTGAAAAAAGGCATTCCCCAGCTAAGGCCGTGATATCTAAGTAGTGTGAGTGAACCAGCTTTTCGTAGGCGGTTTGAATTGAGAGCTTTTTTTTATTCTATCTCATCTTACCCTAAAATGATTTGCATGAAATCCAGGGAGCACCATAGTTCAGGAACATGATTTTCAATTTCAAATTTAGCATTAGACTTCAATAATAAAAAATAACCTATTATCTTTTTTTCAAAGGTCATCACGCAAGACATAAGCCTGATCAGAGTAACAAAGGACATAGAGTTCAACGACCTGGTGCAGCCGATCGCTCTACCAGATTCCAATACTGAAGCTGGTGCCGCCTTGTTCTTGAGCGGATGGGGCAGGATCTCTGTAAGTCCATTGACAAAATCCTTTATAATTATAATACTTCCACTGTCCAGTGATTAATGCATTTCAGCCATACGATGTCTACTGCTGAACATAGGCCTCCCATTTCGAACACATACACCAGTTGGATGGAAGCGACCTGCATCCAGCGTCTTCCGGCAATCTTCATAAGATCGTCTGTCCACCTAGTGGGCGTCCTACACTGCGTTTGCCGAACTGTGGTTTCCAATCGAGCACTTTTTGACCCCATCGGCCTTCTGCTCTGCGTACAATGTGTCCCATTGCCACTTGAGTTTCCTAATCCGGAGGGCTATGTCGGTGACTTGTTCGTCTACGGGTATCCTTTCTGATTCAATCACGTAAAGAAACCCCGAGCATAGCCCTCTCCGTAGTTCGTTAAGTGACTTTCAACTCACAATTATGTAATCACAATTGGTTGAATTTATGGGAGAGATACTGGCATGCTTATGTATGCTTTTGGCAAGATATTGGTACCACTTGGAAAAGGGACAGGATTTGTGAATTTCGTCGTCAGAAACACAGGCATTTAATCAACTAGTACAGCACGCCCTACACTATTTCATGCTTAAACTGATCTACCTGTAGGCCTAGATTGTTAATCTTTCTCTTATTCACACATTCGATGCTGCGTTCATCAACGAGCTCGACGACGAGACAGCCTTCACTTCGACGTCGAGCGCAGCGCTGCGGCGAAACACGGTATTCACTAACGTAGAATAGATCGTCGCAGTGTCATTCCAGCTCATGCCACATTCGTCGCCGTGCGCTAAAGCGCGTGTCGTTTAAAGTGCATTAGAGAATATCATATTTAGGCTCGACGCTGCCGCAGCGCTGACACCGCGCTGATAGCAAGGCGGTTTCCTTAGTGAATAACACTGCAGAACAGCATCTTGTCCAGGCCTTCTTGGTCAACCGTTCCCCTAAACTTTTTACGTTTACCTACATTTTAAAATGCAGCCCGTGTGAAATGTATTATTTTAGTACAGATGGTGTCTTTTTAGGCGCTAGTGCGAGAAGTGGCTCATTTTACGCGAGGTCCAAAATTTTGAAGGGCCATCTGTACTAAAAAATGTCGTACAAGACACGTGCAAAAAGGAAATCCGTAACGTGTCGATTTAAAACACGACCGAAGAGAACATCGCCACTCGTTTCGAATTTCATGTTTTTCGCACTTGTGTCGTAATATATACTATTTTAATTCTTTTATTTCAGTTAATTGAATGCTCATAGATTATATTTTATTAAGATTGCAGTACCAGCAAAAGCTTTTACTTCGAGGTAATGGCACAGAATAAATCTTTCTACTCAAACATGCGCAAAAATCTCATCCATGATAAATTGGGGAGCATTAAGTTTGGGGGCTGTGCAATGAAGATTCCGGAGGTATTTCTAACTATTACATTTGCTGAAAAATGGGGATACTTTGTCGTATAACATTATTACTTCAGGTATTCTTACATATACCATTTACAAGTAAACAAACCTAAAACTAGCATTACACCGTAATCACGCATTTAAAACATTTGTCAGAACTGTACCAAACTAAAAACTGACCAATCGGTAACCTTTAAATAAAATAGAAAAGTGAAATGAGTACCTCCTCCTTTTTTTGGTATCGGTTGAAAAACGCGACAATTTTTTTTATTAGCAACCAACACTTCGCACCTACACGCCTTTTGAATTTGCCCCCTTTCCCTGCTGACAGAGGGTATTGGATAGAGTGTATCACAGTTTTCACTTTTAGGGACACCAATGGGGTGAACATGAACATAGGCACCACACCCAGCCAGGAACAAGCCTGCTCCGGACAAGCCGGCATACCAGGGGGCACGCGGTTTTTTAGGGGTAGACACGCTCTGGGATGGGTAGGAAGTTTAGAATCGACCGACTATGCAGCCTTAAGCCGATATAGGAAGATAGGAGGAAGGGATATCGTTGAGGGAGAGCGTTGATGTGATGATGCGCGTCACACCGGTGGGGGCCCTTCTTCGGGTGTCGTTATCTTCGATTGCCATTCATTCTCCTTCTTCCTCTGACTCACTGTCCGCTTCTTCTAATGGGGTGTCTCTAAAAGTGAAAATGCCGATCAGTCTTTTTGTATTTTATTTCTTCAGTACCCGGGAAACCTGCCTGACCACCTCCAGATGATCAACCTGACAGCGCTGAGCGTCGCAGACTGCCAGCAGCGGCTGTCGACCATCAACCCGGTGTTCGATTCCCAGATATGCTCCCTCACCCAGGCTGGAGAGGGGGCCTGTCATGTAAGTGTAAGCCAAGAGTGGCGAGCGTCGTTCGTTACACAAAATTCGTTGATTTCGTAGAGTGGGGGATAGAATGAGCATTCGCTCGTATGGTGTAAATCCACTTTTAAAAAGCATGTTCAGTAGGATGATCCAAAAAAATTTTTTTTTAATATTCCCGCTCCACAGGGCATATTATTGTACATGTTCCCTAAAAGTATTGTATACCAATTTTCAGAGTAATCGAGCATCATTTAAATAGAGGTCGCTCAAAATTCGACAATTTGGCAGTACAACAATGTATGAAATTAAAATCTCCCCTATTTTTTTAAACAGGTGTGAGTTTCCATGGCTTTAACTATAGATTTTCAATAAGGCCTACTCATTTAAGCATATGCTGCTTCAATTTTAGAATTTTTGTGAAGTGTAAATTTTTGGTGTTATGAGATCAGCGAAAGTTTAACCGTTTTGAGCGACCAGTAAATAATCAGCAAATTACCTCAAATTTGGTATATAGACTATTTTTATATTGAATTGTATTGAATTGAATTGTTTATTTCAGGTTATAGACCCATATACATATTTGAAAATAGTTACAATTTAATAAAAACTTAATGCCCGCAAAAAATACATTAGTACTAGCTCTTAAAAACTATATTAGTCAAATTATTTAATAAAAAATATTATTTAATTACAATAACGGATTCTAACAATGTCACAGTTAAATTAATGAGTTAAAATTAATTATACAAAACAAATTAATTATATGGTCGCGTTCATGGATAACTATGTTGTGCGTAATTTTCGTGTTGTATAATAATTGTATATAATAGAACAAGGTGAGGCTATGTGGAGGAAAGATTTTTAGAAAAAAAAATTTCTTCATACTGTCGCGGACCACCCTAATGTTCAGATATTTTGAGCACCGCGGCCGCTTCGATATAATCTGATGACGTCTGTACGCCCTCAAATCCTACAAACTAAGAAGTTTCCAAACTTCTAGTGCTTATGAAGAGACACTTGACAGCATTGTGTGCTCTAACTACGAACTACCCCCTGCCGCTTTAACCCACTTGATGAATTCATATGGCGGCTCAAAGGGACGTTGAAACGACAAAGTTCTAGACGTGTATTTACCTCAGTGTCTCACCGGGCCCTGTGGCCTTACTATGGTCACACAGTCTCATTTATAGTGATATTGGTGAGAAATATGCTGTGAAAGATTTGAATAGTCTATTATCAAACCGGAATCAGAAGGGGATCTGAAAGTACTGTTGACACAACAAATGACACAACATTTACCAAGAATAGAGTTGTTTATAGATGTAGTGATAGTGAGTCATTAATTAATCTGTAAGTATGTAAGTATCTGTACTTAAACTATATATGAATCTACCTATGAATATATCCTAGATTGACTTATACACTTTGAGGATTTAGTATGGGGAGACGGTATCGCTATAACTTTCCTAACAAAACATTCTGCCAATTTCCGAGGGGGACGAGGTAACACACATGTAAACGATCTAACTACAAATGCATTTTTTCTTCTCGTTACTACTCACGCACACTTAAACAATACCACAACACTAAGTTAAATTATCACACTAATACAGTAAAATTTCTATGCGGACACAATTTCAAACTATCGACGTAGGTGTAATCGAACCGATTAATATGGCTTTCAAGTGTCTGAAGATTATCGTATCGATATATTTTTCTAAACGTCATAGATTGACGTGCACCTTGGTACTATATATTGTTGTTTTGAGTATTTAAATAAAAGTAAACAGACAATTAGTAACAGTTATTAATTAATCAACCAATTTTAATACAAAACCGCCTGAATGTCTTGCCATTAACCTACTTCAATTGATTATGTTTTCGTTTATCGCGATCTTTGACTACGAAGGCTGTAACTGTAAGGAAAGTCTCGGTCTGTCACGTGCATTTCGAAATCCGTAAATCAATTATAATATTTAATAAATAATATTAATTAGCGGTTGTGAAAGAAAACAATGTATGTACATACGAGTGTACATACGAGTATTATTTATTTTGTTGTAGTAAGAAAGTTTTAGTTAGCTGGGGTAAAACTCACTGAGGCTTAATTGTGAATACTCGTAAGGATACAATTTGAATACAAGTGCGTAGGTACAAGGTGCGTAGGTGCGTATACATACAAGTTTTTGCAATAAGGCCGGTGATATTGATATTCCTTAGTGATATTTTAGTAAGTACCTAAATACAATGTATAATATAGGTCCAACTAGCGTTAAGTAGCACTCGTAAAAATGAAGTTATTGAATTCGATAAGACTGTGTTTTTATTTACTTACTGTGAGAACACTAATATACGTAAACACAAGTGTCCGTACCTCGACTATACCTACTCTCGACATTGTGTCATAAAGAGTAACGTTCACATCACTATGTATTTTCGCGCGTAAAACGTATTCCAAATAAGCGCAATAAATATTCAACCTTATTGGCTTACATATAAGCTTAACATTAGACCAAGGCAGAGTCTTCTGTCTTACTTGATTCACTAAGTCTGATATTTCCTACAAAATTTAAAGATGGGTAGACCTTATTAACCTTAAATACGAGAATACAATAAATGTCAAACTTTCTCCATCAGTCAAAAATGATAATACGAATTGTGTGCGATATTTTTGGAACCGATTATGCTATCGATTCGCTAGTACTTGATTTTCTTGAACAATTTTATGTAATAAAATGTTGTAATACAAACAAATAAAGGCAAGATATGAAACGGTATCGCATATTTTGTATACATGATGTATTTGAACGAGTTTTGAATCCATACATAGCACATACAGGCATTTTGACGGAGCTTGTTACGGGTACATAACGATTACAAGACTGCGAAGAATCGATTAATGAAATAGTTTTTATGAACAGGTTTGGTCAATGTACAAATTCTTGGCCAAAGTCTTTGGCAGAGGGGAAACGATATGAAGCCGACTCCATTACTAAATCCTCAAAGCTTATACACTGTTGTGTCAATAGTACTTTCGAATCCCTTTCTAATCGCGGTTTGATAATACTTTATAGCGGTTTACTGTCAATCGTAATTACAAGATATATAGGGGAGCATCAACTTTTCTCTGTCTGTTACTTCCATGGTTACGGTCGCCTGATCAGGTTTTATGCAAAATTATGCGACTTAATTTATGCATATATTATAGTCCGTGTTTGTAGATGGCCCATCAAGGAAAGGGTTTATTAACACCAGAAAAATGCAGATTTGCATAGTTTAAGTATCATAATTATGCATAAAACCAGCGTGACTCAGGCGTCCGTAACCATGGTAATAACATTAATAAGAGACAGAAAAAGTTTATTCACCCATAGACAAATTAAATGAATCTAATATACCTACCACTACTAGACTTCCAGAACAACACTTGGCCAACTTCGGAATTCGTAAATTTCAAGGTTTTGTCTCTGTCACTGTAATGAAGGCTTCATTATGCCCTGGCCACGACATTGGTCTAAGGCGACCAGCGGCGAGCGAATCCATGAGTTGGAGCGGGATGCCGATATGGGTACGAGAGGTAGCACCAAACGTTTTCCGCTAAGCCGGTCGCCTTAGACCGATGTCGTGGCCGCGGCGTTACGGCCCGGCCACGACATTGGTCTAAGGCGACCAGCGGCGAGCGAATCCATGAGTTGGATCGGGATGCTGATATGGGTACGAGAGGGAGCACCATACGTTTTCCGCTAAGCCGGTCGCCTTAGACCGATGTCGTGGCCGCGGCGTTACGGCCCGGCCACGACATTGGTCTAAGGCGACCAGCGGCGAGCGAATCCATGAGTTGGAGCGGGATGCCGATATGGGTACGAGAGGTAGCACCAAACGTTTTCCGCTAAGCCGGTCGCCTTAGACCGATGTCGTGGCGGCGGCGTTACGGCCCGGCCACGACATTGGTCTAAGGCGACCAGCGGCGAGCGAATCCATGAGTTGGATCGGGATGCTGATATGGGTACGAGAGGGAGCACCATACGTTTTCCGCTAAGCCGGTCGCCTTAGACCGATGTCGTGGCCGCGGCGTTACGGCCCGGCCACGACATTGGTCTAAGGCGACCAGCGGCGAGCGAATCCATGAGTTGGAGCGGGATGCCGATATGGGTACGAGAGGTAGCACCAAACGTTTTCCGCTAAGCCGGTCGCCTTAGACCGATGTCGTGGCGGCGGCGTTACGGCCCGGCCACGACATTGGTCTAAGGCGACCAGCGGCGAGCGAATCCATGAGTTGGATCGGGATGCTGATATGGGTACGAGAGGTAGCACCAAACGTTTTCCGCTAAGCCGGTCGCCTTAGACCGATGTCGTGGCCGCGGCGTTACGGCCCGGCCACGACATTGGTCTAAGGCGACCAGCGGCGAGCGAATCCATGAGTTGGATCGGGATGCTGATATGGGTACGAGAGGGAGCACCATACGTTTTCCGCTAAGCCGGTCGCCTTAGACCGATGTCGTGGCCGCGGCGTTAGAGTGACAAGAGATTGCGGTAGAGCTACAGCTACAGGATACTTAGCCAAGTTGCCAAGCGCTAACACCTTTTGAGTATGAAGCCCTAAAAACTGATACTGTTATTTAGTAAATACGCTCATGGTAAGACTTCTAAATGCATCTCGCTAAGCGGATTTGAAGTGACTTAGTCTAACTTTGCTAATACTAGTCCTGTGGCTGTGCTCACATCTTGAAAATAGTCTGATTTCATATTAATTTTAGTTTCTAGCTAATCAAAATAAGAAAATAGTTAAAAAAACATGCTTATTGCGTACCTATTTCTGCATGCTTAGCCAAGTTTCCAATCGCTAACGCTTAGTAGCGTATCGTAGTTTTCCCTCTCTGTCACTCTTTAATATTAGTGCGACAAAGCTGCCTTTCGTTTACGATTAACGATTAAGCGTTAGCGATTGGCAACTTGTCTAAGCACCCTGGCCACAAACCCTTTCATTTGACACCCTCTGGGGGTGGATTTAAAACATCCAGTCTGCCATCTTAGGGAGATCGCCATATTGCATTTGTAATGACGTTTCTTAGCTAGTCATGTATAGTCATCAGAACTCATGAAAGAAAATTTGATCCTAATCCAATACCGGGAATTGGGTCAAATTAAGATTCCAAGATTTTCTTACATATTTAGTTAGTTAAAAGTGTTAAAACCTTTTTAACCTTTTGAACGCCAACGACTGATATATCGGCACCGCAGGTTCAACGCCAAAGACCGATATACGAGTCTTGGTCCACAGAGCAATATAGACATTATATCACATACTTATACACAATGCGTAAAATTGAATTTCAGTTTTGACATTTTGTTGACGTGGCATGTGAGTGACAGCTTTTGTAATTGACGTGGCCTCAAAAAAGGGGCTGTTTCCAAATTAATCTTTTTTAATTTTTTTCCGTCCGAGAACCGTGAACCGATTTCCAATGGTTTTTTTTTAATCGAACGGGTATAACCCCGATGTGGTCCTGTTGGGACCAAGTCGGGTTCTGATGGGATCTTGAAAAAATTGGTTGAAGTCTGCGACCATATATAACATGGACGTCTAACGCCAGCTCAAAAATGCCCCCAAACACAATTGTTCAATTGTGCCAAGATGGGCAGGACATAGCGCTTTTCTTAACACCTCGCATATTTCGGCGCATCATCTTTGACAAATGTTTATAGAGCCAATCAAAACTTTGACAGACCAATCACAGATTTTTAAATGCCGGTTTAAGTTTTTATAGGTTGATATTGAAATTCATTATCGTGATGTATTGAAGAGGGGGTGACAGTTGTCAACTAAAATTCAGGCCCGTTTTTGAAAGGCAATTTAGTATGGCGTGCGGCTTCCATGTTTTATTTGTTCGTAGGTTGAAGTCGATATTTTGTTAGCTGTTTGTTGTAGACGTATTAATAAATAAATGTTTATTTTTATTTGGTGATTATCCAATTTCAGGGCGACAGCGGGGGCCCGCTAGTGGAGGAGGGGCGGGTAGTGGGCGTGGTATCGTGGGGCTTGCCCTGCGCACGCGGCTACCCCGACGTGTACACGCGCGTGTTCTCGTACATCGAGTGGATACATGAGAGGATCTCGAGCGACGAGTGAACACGCCGAGCAATGGAACTGTAGCGTTAACTACGAACAAATAATAAAACATGGAAGCCGCACGCCATAGTAAATTGCCTTTCAAAAACGGTCCTGAATTTTAGTTGACAAATGTCACCCCCTCTTTAATGCATCACGGCAATGAATTTATATAAAAACTTAAACCGCCATTTATAAATAGTTGTGATTGGTCCATCAAAGTTTTGATTGGCTATATTCTATAAACATTTGTCAAGGGGGTTGCGCCGAAATATGCCCGGTGTTTTGAAAAGTTTTGGGGGCATTTTTGAACTGGCGTTATACGTCTATGTTATTTATGGTCGCAGAGCGTTAATAAATAGTCTTGTTTTATCGTGAGGCTTTCATTTTGACGTACGACCTGAAATACGTAGATTATAGAATTAGAAAATATAAGACAATATGGGGAATCAAGTTTTTTTCTGTCTGTTATTTCCATGGTTACGGTCAGGTCTCCTGAGCTACGCTGGTTTTATGCAAAATTATGCTACTTAAATAAATCAAAGAAATAAGTTGATTCACCCATAAACCTAATCAATAAATAATAAAATATTTTAAAAATAAAAATAAAACCGCCTTCAAAAATTCGCCCGAACTAAAAAGTTAAAAATAATTTTGGTTCCTACTTCTTAGGATTTCCTACCCAAACCTTTAAACCTTTTACCCTATTCATTGAAATAAAACATTATGGCTAGGTACCCTACAGATTTCTTAGAAGTCGGTGCCAAGCCGAATACGTTCATAGGTATATATTAGATAGAGCTTTGTAACTTACTGGCACTCCGATTACGCTTTTATCAACAGAATGGTCTGCCTCAGTCATTTTCATGAAAGCATAACCGGAGTGACAGTATATTACAAAGCTCTATCAAATACATATAAGTACTCGCAAAGTGAACATATTTGGCTTGGCACCGACTTCTAAGAAATCTGTAGGGTACCTAGCCATAATGTTTTATTTCAATGAATAGGGTAAAAGGTTTAAAGGTTTGGGTAGGAAATCCTAAGAAGTAGGAACCAAAATTATTTTTAACTTTTTAGTTCGGGCGAATTTTTGAAGGCGGTTTTATTTTTATGTTTAAAATATTTTATTTTTTGCTTTTTAGTAGTGTAAATATAAAATCGTTATTCAGTATGCTCTAAATACTTATAATTAGAATGTACTGCACTGTAGTAGGCCATAAAACCTGAACTGGCGAACTTATATGAATACAAAAACAATTTCAAAGGTAACAGACTTAGCATGCCAATATTATTTAAAGAATCACTAACCGCTAACCGACATGTCATAACTACTAAGCAAACACTTGAATAGATCTCGAAAATGTATGACATTTGTTATATATACAAAGAATGATCCTCCAACCCCTAATCGTTAAGGAGTTATTCCTTTCCTCATCAGCTCATCAACATGAGACTATGACCACCTAAAGGCAAATACTCGAATAGCCTCCAAAATATATGAAATATGTTATATTTAAAGAATTATCCCCCAACTCCTAATCTCCAAGGAGTTGTACCTTACATCATCAGCTCACCAACATGAAAGGATGACCACCTAAAGGCAAATACTCAAATAGCTTCCAAAATACACGAAATATGTTATACTTAAAGAATTATCCCCCAACTCCTAATTGCTAAAGAGTTGTACCTTCCATCATCAGATCACCAACTTAAGATGTTCATGACTAGATGCAAATACTTGATTAGTCTTCGAAAATAAATGAAAAATGTCATGTGTGCCTACAACATTTGAAGAGTTCCCTCGATTTCTCCAGGATCCCATCATCAGATCTGGATTCGGTGACAATGGGACCAACTAGAAGGTATACCCTTTCAAACAAAAAAAGAATATTTGAAATCAGTCCACGCGTCTTCGAGTAATCGGGGAACATACATAAAAAAAAAAAAAAAGATTTCGACGAATTGTTAACCTCCTTCTTTTTGAAGTCGGTTAAAAAGAATGAGCACATAACTATGTTTAAGAGTCAGTTCGATTAAATAATATCTAGATACTTGTATATTAACCTTTTGTACGCCAATAACTGATATATCAGCACCACAGGTTCAACGTCAAGGACCGATATATAAGTCACAGTCCACCGAACAATTGTATATAGATCTACAGACACGTACTTTCATAACTATTATACCTATTCAGACATCAACTGAGTGACGTGGCAAAAAAATGAAATTATTATTTATATGTCAGAAACTTGATTTATAGGGCAAACTCACCCCGATTCGAACCTGGGACGTACAGCTGAGCAGGGTTACTACCGACATAGTTACAAAGGTTGTATTATTTATTAATCGCTCTGAAAATAATACCCCGATTGATCATTATCACAAATAAACGCACAACAAAATTAAATTGAATATAGATGATAATTAGTATAATTATTCTGCAGAAGTAGGTACTCATAATACCTTTGATAAGCACAGTTCAAAGAGAATTTTAATGATGTGTACAGTCAGCCGCGTGAAGCTTTAAGCGAGAGTTCAAAATTACTTTCACTGTCCGTGCTCCATGTACAGCTGCCATCAGATATATCGGAGCTGCGAAGATTTATCCGTTTATCATAATCATCATCATCAGACTATGATAGTCCACTGCTGGACGTAGGCCTCTCCAATTAACTACTCAGGAGGTAAATGCCACGAGCGCAGTAATGTGTGCACTATTATGAGATTGATGACGCTGCTGCCCATCATCATTATCATCAATCTTCTATTAAAGAAGGTCAGTGACACTTCATTTATATACGTCTGTCTTTTATCTACACCCCGCTTGATATAGTTAAGTGTGCTAATCCTACAGATTTTTAAAACAAAAAAAGGTAATTTAAATAATTAAGTTTTAATACAACACAAAACAATACAAGACATTAAAATAAACATTCAAAAAACAAAACAAATACAATCACATAGGAGGCCTACCGCGAACAATCGTAAACCGAAGCCACCGTCTTCAAACCGGGATGCTCGAAATTTTGGACATTCGCAGTAGGAGTAGGTACCTAGCAACGGCGACGACGGCGTCGGCGGCGCCGGCAACAGCAGCGGCGGCGGCGGCGGCGGCGATATCGGCGGCGGCGGCGTCGGCATCTCTCCGACGGCTCAGACCGCCCATCCTTCTCCGACGCTCTATGCCCCCGCCCCTTTTCAGACTCCGGCTCAGCGATACGACTCATACAAAACCTGGAGCCCTTCCTTTCCAAAAACCCGAAATTAGTCCCAACCTCTAGACATGAAGTCAAGTTCTTGGTCAGCGGATCCGTGCTAGAGTCCTTGAACTCAACTTTGAGGTATTTCAACATGTCGGCGATTTTTGCTCCGTTACGGCGTCTTCGAAGGAATTGTGTCAGCGCTTTGCCAGTCGGTGTGCAGATGTTACCCAGTTCATTATTGGCTGCGTCTGTAGCTGCTTCTATCATGTCGCACATTTTGCTTGTACATTAGAATTGTATTTGTATAAAATTGTAATAAGTGTAAAATTAGTCAAAAATAACGCTCCGCGTTCTGTCCTCTTGCCGTACGTGGCATGACAGACTGAATTAGGGTGGTCGCATACGATAAACTATTTTTTTTTCTATAAATCCCCACCACTCTACTAATGTTTTGAAATTACCTATTCATATTCAATGTTAACTTAACTCGGTGACACGTAGATATGACACTATGGATTTATGATACCATACGAACAAATAAAACAAGGAAGCTGCACGCCATACTAAATTGCCTTTCAAAACCGGTCCTGAATTTTAGTTGACAAATGTCGACCCCTCTTCAATGCATCACGCTAACGAATTTCAATATCAACCTATCAAAACTTAAACCGCCATTTAAAAATAGTTGTCATTGGTCCATCAAAGTTTTGATTGGCTATATTCTATAAACATTTGTCAAAGGTGTGGCGCCGAAATATGCGCAGTGTTAAGAAAAGCGCTATGTCCTGCCCATCTTGGCACAATTGAACAATTGTTTTTGGGGGCATTTTTGAGCTGGCGTTAGACGTCCATGTTATATATGGTCGCAGATGATACCTATTGAAATAATAAAGTTATTTAGTTCTATCATGCATCATATTTAAATTCTTGTACTTAAACAAACTTTATTCCTACATAAAGTGTTATTTAAATTGTTTTATTGCATAATTGGACATCAAACTTTATACAGAAAAGGTTTCTAGTGAAAGATGTTTGAAAAGTATAATTTCTGAATAAGTCAAAAAACTGTGAATATATTTAGAAAAACAAAAATATATTTACAAATTATGCAGTCAAAGCCTGAATTAACACTACTTACATACTTTCTGCCGGTCCCATGGTGTATTAAATACAATATCCGTTTTTAAGAATTGTAGGTTATAAATGTAGACGCACATACGATTTCGTTAAGATTTTGTGGTCTGTAAATATGTTACGATGAGTTGCTGGTATAGGTATTATTAGAGCCATTAATAATGCGCAATGCCTTTTTTTGCATGAGTTGCACATCGTTAATATTTGAGTGATGTGCATACTCTCGGCAAGCGTTGAGAATAGTATTTTTACAATCAAGTGCTATTAGTTTTTGAACTGAATAATAGTGGGAAACTGTAACCAAATCGCAACTTAGCAAAATGTTTTTTTCTCACAAATGAATATTATGATAAAGATAATCAAATAAAGATTTATTTGTCCGTTGAACAATATTAATGTTAATCAGAGTGTCAGTAGAAAAAAGCGGCAGATTCTAATTTTCTATGGGTAGCCAACTGTTCGTCTATCTATGGGTAGCGAACCCACATTTTTTTATATTCCGTGTTTATTTACTAACAAGCTGGTTGGCCAGACAGTAATAGAGTATCAATGTATTTATTCCCTTGTTGTAAATGCGGTTGCCCAAAACGGGTCAAGGTTACCATAACGTCATCTTACCGCGTAGATAGTCGAGTTAATTAATACACTTTTTCAGTTAATCATAACTAATCAATAATCATAAAGACTAGTTAGTCAACTCGATTGATGATTAAGTGATTAATGCCACTAACTCATGAAATAACGTGGATTTTACTAACAATTTATATAACTTTTCCAAAAGTAAATAAAAAAAAAACTTTGATAAAAACTCCAGGATTTTTTATATAACAATAAAGATTTTAAATAATTGGTCTGAAATACAGCATTAAAATGGTCGCGAGCACCGTGTATATCAAGTACATAAATTATATTATTTATATTGCATTCTATTCGTATGCGGCTGACCTAAACCACGTTCGATTATTCTTCTGCAATTTAAAAATTTGCTCGGTGAAAACCTGCCAGTATTTTAAACCTCTGCGCAACCAATACTCTTTGGTTTATAAATATTTTTGCTTTGTAGACGAATTTCAACGTCCCTAGCACATCTTGTTAGACAACGGACTCGCGGCTATTTGTCTCTTTTTAATGAAAATAGAAAAGAAGTCGCGAATGTCGCGATACGGCATAATTTAAGCCCACAGTACACATTGGCCCAAATCTAAGCGATGGATCGAGATTAAATAACTGCTTTTACTACTCTTTTGTACAGTCGACGTCAAAGACATCATTACGGTTTTGGTGCCAAAATTATATTTACACACGGAATAATAAAAAAAAAATTCTGTTCTGTGTATTTACACGACTTTATTGCCTTGACATTAAGGACGTGTTAATATGTTTTTGGCACCTAACTCGTAAAGATATCTTTGACGTCGACTGTATAACGGCAGTATTATATTCTTGGAACCATTCTCCATAGGCCAGCCGTACCTACACCTGTAAGTTATTACGTAAGTTATAGGGACGGGGCTATATTAAGGAATGAGATAGTGATATTCATCTCTCATTCCTTAGTATAGCTCCGTCCCTATAACTTACGTAAGAACTTACAGGTGTACGAGCGCTCATAGATTAGCCTATATTGGGGAAATGTGTACTGCGTCGTTTATGTCGGGGTTTCGCAACAAGATATTTTTTTACCAATATAATTAAACGTAGTTTGAAAACGCACACACTTTACATGCCACGTGGTGACGGCAATAAGAATACATTTGTCACCACCCCAAATCTTCCCTTGGCTGTTGTAAGGATCGACTAAATAGAATCGCGATGTGTCACTTCCATACAATCTCTCTTAAACTGACACGCCGAACTGAATAGCCCCCCTGTGTCTTTACCTCCTAAAGCCGCAATTTAACTGACAGCCGAAAATGTTTCTATTTATATGTGAAATCCTGTTTTCATAGATTAAAATTATGAGTTTCTCGGCTGTCATATAGTAGTACACCAAACGAAGGAAACTCAGAGGAAAAAACTCGTGTATAAGCGAATTTTGGCATAGTTGTAGGGAATAGTGTTTTAAACCACATACTAAAAGTACTGGTGGTTAGGGGTGGAGCTAACGGGGGGAGGGGGGTGTAAAAGTCCTTATTTTTATTTTTTCGTAAATAACTCGTAAACCGTGGCTTATAGCAAAAAACTTTCTAGTACATAATTAATCTACATAAAATTCTCTACAAAAAAGATCTAAGCATGTTTCCTCTGGGATCAATGTGTCATGAGATAAGAAAGCAAGAAGACGGACACTAAAGAAATAAACACATTTGATTAAGTAGGTATGGCACATACAGAATGCTCGCGACAATTCCAAAAGATTTAAATGCTCAATTTCTGACCATATTTAGAGTCTTTAATGTTATGTAAAATTTCATGGATTCGGCTTGGTTTCAGAGATAATCAACCTTTTTTTCGAAATAAGTTTTTCGACGTAACTCGTCATAAAACTTCTTTTTGATTACAATGCTACCACAATGTGTTTTTATATTACCACACCTTTTGCCTGGCAATCAAAAAATGGGAATAAACTTGACGAAATAACCTGTCCGTAAAAAAAAAGAAAATAAATAATTTTAACAAATTGTTGTTGTGATAAAAAGTACTGGAAATATCAAAAAGTATACAAAAAGACTAAAATAAAAGAGAAAAAAAAATTTTTTTTTGGTTGTATTGGACATTAGGTCTCATAATCATTTTTGTTTATTTTGATATCTAGAATGCGTACTTAATATCTTTTGGAATGCTCGCGCCCGGGCGCGCCCTGTATACTTATTTGTAAAAATAAAATTCCTAATTATCTTCTAAACCTACAATATTCTCATAATAATCGTCAAAAGATTTTAACTATGCATTCTAGACATCAAAACAAACAAAAATTATTATGAGACCTAATGTCAAATACCACCAAAAAAAAAATTTTTTTTTCTCTTTTTTTAGACTTTTTGCATAATTTTAACATTTCCAGTACTTTTTATCATAACAACAATTTGTTAAAATTATTTATTTTAATATTTTTTTTAGGGACAGGTTATTTCGTCAAGTTTATTCCCATTGTTTAATTGCCAGGCAAAAAGTGTGGTAATATTAAAACACATTGTGGTAGCATTGTAATCAAAAAGAAGTTTTATGACGAGTTACGTCGAATAACTTATTTCGAAAAAAAGGTTGATTATCTCTGAAACTAAGCCGAATCCATGAAATTTTACATAACATTAAAGACTCTAAATATGGTCAGGAATTGAGCATTAAAATCTTTTGGAATTGTCGCGAGCATTCTGTATGTGCCATACCTACTTAATCAAATGTGTTTATTTCTTTAGTATCCGTCTTCTTGCTTTCTTATCTCATGACACATTGATCCCAGAGGAAACATGCCTAGATCTTTTTTGTAGTGAATTTTATGTAGATTAATTATGTACTAGAACGTTTTTTGCTATAAGCAACGGTTTACGAGTTATTTACAAAACATTAAAAAGAAGGACCTTTACACCCCTCTCCCCCCGTTAGCTCCACCCCTAATCACCAGTACTTTTAGTATGTGGTTTAAAACACCATTCCCTACAACTATGCCAAAATTCGCTTATACACGAGTTATTTCCCCCGATAGGCAACTTTTGGTCTTCGTTAGGTGGGCTATAGTTATTTTTGTGGTTATAAATGTAGACGCACATACGATTTCGTTAAGATTTTGTGGTCTGTAAATATGTTACGATGAGTTGCTGGTATAGGTATTATTAGAGCCATTAATAATGCGCAATGCCTTTTTTTGCATGAGTTGCACATCGTTAATATTTGAGTGATGTGTGATATGCATACTCTCGGCAAGCGTTGAGAATAGTATTTTTACAATCAAGTGGCTAAATTCTGCGGGCATCCAATATTAATGTTTCAACTTTCAAGAGGACTCGAGGCTACGGCCAAAGCTTCAAAACGGGTCAAGGTCACTGTAAGGTCAGAACACTGAACCAGGTCGGATACCGGTATTTCGGTCATGTGGACTGGTATTAGCCAAAATGCTACGTTATTTGGTTTATTTTTAATCAGTTAATCTGAAAATTAGGCGTTTGCTTGCGGCGCTTACAGATCTTGGGATTTCTTTCAATATTTTGTACCATCCTATATTTCTTTTATACAGAGTGAAAAAAACGCTCTTAAGTCCGACCTCATGAATTGTCTATAGGAGAACGACTAATATTTCTGTAATCTTAGTACCAAGTTGACTCATTTGTATTTCAGTTAAAACAAATCCTCCAACTATCTGCCCATTAAATTATATAGGGTGTAAGTTTAATACGGGCGAAGATCTTAACGGGGTTAAGTTTAGGATATCATAAGTACATTTAGATAGCTTTTACTTAAAATTTGAGTAATAAAATTATCTGTACGAAATAATTCGCAATGTAGAGCATACTTAAGATAAACGGCTAATTTTGAAAGCAGATGACATAAGTGCCACATCCAAGCCAAATCAATATTAACAAATATTAATACCTACTTTGCTGCTCCGAAAATCTTGCAAAAAACAATCTGTGGTGTCATAATTAAGTGTAACTTAAAAAAAAACCTCGTAATTAATGATTACACTGATGAATCCCATGCCTGGTTTAATTTATCACCCCTATTAGATTTACACGCGGTATACAGAAACCAGTGAACGCATATAATGTTTATTTATATAGGTATGCTTTCACTGACAGAAACAGTCAGTATATCTAATCCTAAGTAAGAGCATCGAAAAATGAGATCGAATAAGGAAGATTGCACCTGTGCAAGACATTTATTTGAACCTCGAAGTTTCTAGCGAAAGGATCGAACACGTTCTTATAAAAGGAATTTGAATTTTATATCTGCTAGAAACACTTGGGTACTGTCGCCATCTGGGGCCCATTTCTCAAAAACTTTTAAATCATAATACAAGTGGAAGTCTCTTTTTGACACTATTAGTTAGTTAAGGACTTCCGCTTGTATTACAAGTTACAAGCTTTCGAGAAATGGGCCCCTGATGTACAGTCAAAGACAAAATAAGGTGTACACATAAATGTCCAAAAATATGTCCCAGTGCACTCTAATTCAGTGTAATAAGAACGTCGTAATATATTTATGAGCGGATTATTTCGATACCTACTTATTTTTGAACTCGACTGTAGGTACGTGAACTGCAATATGCTTACAAATTTTGTAGCAACTTTATCCACGGAATGAAGTCTGTGTGCTGGGAACAGCGGATATTTTTATCAATATTTAGAAAGATTTAGCTCTTTTACCAAAAATCTCTAAATCTAGACACGCGGTAGTGTGTCAAGCCAAGTTCAAGTAACAGACGTGGCGAGCAGCACCGTGCATAATATTACACGAAGAATTTGGAGCCACTTTTGACTCCGTCATAACTCAAAAATAGTTTCACATAAGTCATAGGCACTGGTCTCACCGCGAGCTACTAAGCTATGAACTATCAGCTATAAACACGAACAAAAGATACGCACTCCCATGTAAATAAAAGAGACACAGCGATACTCGCCCAGCTATCAGCTATCACCGCCAGGCGTCTAATGCCCCGGTCTAACGCGACCAGCGGCGAGCGAATCCATGAGTTGGAGAGGGATGCCGATATGGGTATGAAAGGGAGCACCATAGGTTTACCGCTAAGCCGGTCGCCTTAGACCGATGTCGTGGCCGCGGCGTAAGGCCTGACGCTCGAGCGGAGCGGGCAGCGGGGCGGGCGGCGGGGCGTCCATGTTACGAGTAAACAAATGCAAACGTATGCGCGTGTCTTGAGTACATACATCATCATCAGCCTATGATAGTCCACTGCTGGACGTAGGCCTGTCCTATTAACTATGCGTATAGACGCATTAGGAGGTAAATGCCCATAATCACCACGCTGTGTAAGCGGATTGGCGATCGCAGGAATGTGTCCACTATGATGACGCTGCTGCCCATCATCACTCTTTTATCAAATAATGGTCAGTGACACTTCAATCCCTTAGTCATTTTACGACACCCACAGGAGGAGTTGGGGTAGTAAATGTATTCTTACTGCCGTCACCACACGGCCAAGAGTACGCGCTGAGTACGCGCTGTCGAAATCCCTCGGACGTTCCCTTCGACGCGCCGCTGCCCGCCCCGCCGGACGCGTCGCTCGTCGCTCGCCACTCAGACCTTACACTAAACGTAAACGTATATAGTTCAGGAAACATGATTTGACCGACTCGTATCTCACTTACGACCTTTTGTTTTGCGTCTTTAACAATAGAAAAGTGCTCGACTGCTGATTGTCTAGTAAGTGTTAAAGCAAAACAAAAGGTCATATGTAAGATAAGAGTCGGTCAAATAATATTTCTCGAACTAAACCAAACTTGGCTGATGCATTGAGACTTGTGAGACACATATCACAAATATCTGAACAGGGTGCTTAGACAAGTTGCCAATCGCTAACGATTAATCGTCAATCGTAAACGAAAGGCAGCTAACTGTCTTTGTCGCACTAATAAGAAAGAGTGACAGAGAGGGACTACGATACGCTACTAAGCGTTAGCGATTGGCAACTTGACTATGCATCCAGGACTCTATTGTGTGGCCTTTGAGTGCATGTTCAGATATTTTTGAGCAACTTGGCCGCTCCGATATATCTGATGGCGACTGTAGTGCCCGAAAGGTCAGTTTTCTAATCAACATAAGGCGAAATGATTCGTAATGCAAGTCTCTAATGCGATGAACTTTGACTTCGAATATAGGAACTGACATTTCAAGCCCATTCCTCTGGAAATTGAATTTCTACATCAGCTGAAGTTAGTCACGTGACCATAATGGTGTATGGAAATGGTCACGTGACTTTTCGGACGAGTGTATCATTCTGCATACATATTACTTATCGCTTATCGTATACGATTGCAGAATGACTAGGCCTGCAGTTTTCCAATTTAAAAAAGTTATTTTTTTAAAACAATACCACGGCCTCAGTAACCTAGTCAGTGGTTATCCTGTTTACGAAGTTGGAGATTCCGGATTTGAATCCCAGTAAGAGTTCTTTTAGTGTTCATCACTAATATGTATACCGTAGTCTTACATTACATGGACTAACTGCAGTTTCACATCTTACGAAACTAAATGCCAACTTATTTTTGTGGAACATCTCAAATAGTCTTATTTTTTTGAGTTGTATATTTTCCAAATATTAGATGTCATGTACCAAAGAGAGCTAGTTTATTATAATTACTGCACAAAAAGTATTTGAAACTATTTGATCCTAAACATTTATTTATCAATCTTTCAGATTAAATTACCTGTTCGAGGCGACAGTGTAATTGCAATTGTGAATTTCACACTTCACTCCGTGTTACACACGAGTAATTTTGTTTCAGCATGCGTGTAATTTTCTTCATTATGTAACTTCGCAATTCCAATTTAAAACATTGTAATAATTTGTTATGAATTTATAACTTCTAGGCTTGTGACAATGCCGTGCACTCACTTTTGCTTACTGCTTCTATTTGTAAGTAGGTAAGAATCAGTGATGAATATACCTAATTCCATACACCAGTAGAATTACGGTATTTCCCCGACTATAACGTCTATAACCCACACAAAAAATCTTGTTAGTTTATAATTTTATACAGTGTGTTACCATGACCCGGGCTTTTACGAAAATGCTTAATAATACACATTACTAGCAATCAATTTCAAGTATTTTAACATTTGGCAAATATTTTAAATGACTGTACAATTAAGTTGATGTCCTCCGAACGATCAATGTAAAGCGTGTACTGCTTAGATGTCAAATGTTGCGAGTGGCTGCCATCTGTTATTGTCAAGTGTAGATTAACGAATCAATTTTTTGAGGTAACTTGTTTCTAAAATTACTTACTTTTAAAAATATAATTTTGAATTCTTTTAAATCAAATAATAGGTCACGGTCAGCACGGTAGCTCACTTCTGGCTAAAAATCTGCATCTAATTCCCCGGTTGCAAATAAAGCCTGTATCATGGTAACCAGAGTTGGCCAAAAAGTAAAGTAATATGATTACTCCTTCCGATTAGTTGTGTATATGTACTTTGTAATCTATTTTACAAAGTACAATGTAATTTACAGAAGACTTTTTGCCCAAATCTGACGGTTAGTGTCTTAACACTGTATAATTATCATTTCAGGATTAAAATACATGCAAATGAAATAAATATCGACTCGACCGAATCAAGCCAAAGAAGCAAATATAAAGTGAATTCCGCTATATGGAAGGGAGTGAACAGTTATGCGGGTTACATTCCAGTCAAACAAGAATATGGGTCAAATTTATTCTTCTGGTATTTTCCGACCCGCAACGCTACTGATGATACTCCCTAGATAATATGGTTGCACGGGGGACCTGGAGTCTCATCTTTGGTTGCAGTTTTTGAAATAAATGGACCTTTTGTGATAAATAAAGATGAAGGTATGTTACGTGTCAGCTAGGGAAGAGCAGAATAGGATATACGAGTAGCAAGTCCAATTAAACTGATGCTGAGGAATTACGTGAGCTGAGCTGGCCCGAAATCATTTATTTAAATGTATACAGACATTTTTTCGTATAACAAATCCACTAGTTAGTTGTTCTACTGAAATTCCAATTGATACTAAACCGTTATTGAATTTACAGTAAATTTGAGAAATTCATCATGGACGAAAGATTACTCAGTGTTATACATCGATAATCCTGTTGGAGCTGGATTCAGCTACACCCGCAACGACAAAGGATACACGAGTAGTGAAGAAGAAGTGAGTAAGTTAATAAGGTAACGTAGGCTGACCATCTATCGTCTTCTCAATTTTGAATGAAGGCTAAAAAGGCTAGGAAAAGTTTTAAGGCACATTGGAAACGACATCCGAGGAGGCGGTCGGTACCTAAGAATAAAAGGAAAGAAGAAGAAACGGAATCATACGGTTGAAGTTGGATCTTCTGAAGAAGTCAGTACGTACTGCCTATTTATATTTAGTTGTCATAATTAAGTAAACAACTTTTAACCCTCCGAATACATTTTTTGCTGTAGACTTGCCATTTATACCTATACCAAGATACCCGGTCCGTATTTTAGTAGTAAATATAATTTTCCCTTAGGGTTGCATTATTTTTTATCAAGAAGACAGCAGCTTACTATAGAATAAACCGTAGGGATAATTGATATCAAGTTGGAATGATTTCGGGTTTCTCATTATTTTTCCTTCAAGTATATACGACAATTACTTCAGGAGAATCCTTTTCTGAAATTGGAACCTTTCGCTTGGTACATTTAATGTGCTGGGCATGAAATACCACAGAGACATTTTATGTACTTAGTCCTGGGACTGCCGCTGTTTATTGGAAGAGATACCTTACCTCATTGAAAACCATTTTTATACAGACAACCTTTTGTTTGGAAAATATCGCTTTTTGTCTACGTCAGGTTATGTTACTACTTTCTATGTACTTTTTTTTATTTGATAGAGTTGTGTATTGTATTGTAAACAGAAACAGGACTGTCCATAATAAGTATCTCTTTATTAAAGGTAGGCGAGCAGCTACTGGAATTCCTGAAGCAGTTCCTGGTGATTTTTCCGGAACTTCGACTTAGGCCTCTGTTCGTGGCTGGGGCGTCGTATGCAGGCAAATACGTCCCTACCCTGGCCTTGGGACTCCACAAGCGACAGAAAGAGCCGAATTATCAAGTCGATTTGAAGGTATTGGAATTCGTCTCTTGCAGAAGCTTCTCATTCATTACCGTTTTTATATTACTTAGGGCTTGTGCACAAATCACGCGAGAATTTTCGATTACTTTTTAACTCCCCGGTAATATTTAGAAACAAATATACATCATGTCAACTTAAGCTTACCCAAACGTGATCTTGTATGTCCTTCCGTACCCTCTTCTCGCTCGAATCTCGTGTGATTTGTGGTGAAGCCCATAGACGGAAAGATAAAGTGGTAAATGCTTACTGGGTGGGAGGTTGAAATAACTATTACGTACCACCGGCGTTACGGACTTTTAATTGTACCCCACGAAAAAGTTTTTTTTTTGTTCATCCGTTAGTAATGTTATCAGCATAAATACTTAAAGACGACTTTTTGTCATTAAAAACGCACCTCATCTCACTCATAACCTACGTATTTCAGGGTATGATCATAGGCAACGGACTGATCGACCCTCGAAGCATGATGCACTACACAGACCTATGCTTAGTCCTGGGATTGCTGAACGAAGACCAAGGTCAGGTGTTGCAGAAGTTGGAGACCGATGCTGTAAAGCTCCTAGATGAAGGGAGGATGGTGGACTCTGCCAATGTGCGTATTTTCCAAGAATAATCTTTCCCCGTGGAGGGGGTGCTGGGTTTTAATCCTGGTTAGGGCATTCTTTGTGAAAATATTAGTTCCTCAATCATGGTCGTTTTCTCCCCTGTATTCATAACGTCTCTTAACTTAGCAAGCCGCTAAATATTGTTTATTCCTTTCACTCATACAGACATATTGATAAGAGCGTGAGGGATAAACAATACTTACATTGGCAACTTGCATGAAAATTTCCAGTAATTTTAGTAAATTTTGAGAATATTCTGCACCTTGTACATTGCTGACACACATATAATAATATGTACATAGGACAAAAGTCTGTTGACAATCTTACCCATGTTTACTTTTAAATTCAATATTTCAGAAATTTAACGAAACAATCGAATACATAAAAAAACACAGCAGCGTTAGTTTCCTTAATTTCAACGAGGTTGGTCCAGTCCAGTACTCGTTTCTGGACTATCTGAAGAAACCCGAAGTCCGGCAGAGTATCAATGCCGGTAATGAGACATTCGACGTAAACAACCAGTTGGTGTATGAGAAGATGTTGCCAGATTTTATGAATTCTACTAAACCTTTTGTGGAAGAGCTGCTTGAATATTATGCGGTGCTGTGTTACAGGTATATCCTCAAGTCTTCGCATGGGCGATAAGAGTCGACTATTTAAAGGATTCAAGTGTCAATGTCCTTTGATGTATTGAAGATTGATGATGAGCAGCAGCATAATCACAGTTACAGTTATAGGGTATTGTTAAATGTTATGGCATCAGTTGGGTTTCCTGAAGTCTGAAGTGCCTAATAGATGTTTTTTGATGGGCTCTGAATTGAATTACGAAATTTCAAGATAATTACATCTACACATTTGAGGGATTCTAAAGCCAATAGATTTAGTTTTATTTTATGAATATTTTACCGTCTCGGAGTTTTTTTTTTAAAGGCTTTTGTAGTAATTTTCAGTAACGTATTTAATGGTTTGTTTGGATTCAAGAGTTACGATTTTATAAGTATCTTGATTGTTTACCACTTGATAAATTTTCTTCTCAGAGAGACTCATGTAAACGGTGTGTAATATCATCCTTATAACTTATAACATGGCACATAAATGTCCTTTACTATATGTCACCAGCCGCGTGGCGACGGCAGTAAGAATACATTCGTCAACACCTCAATTCTTCCCGTGGGTGTCATAAGAGGCGACTAAGGGATTGAATAGTCACAAACCATTCGTCGACAGAAGATTGAAGATGGACGACAGCGTCATCATAGTGAACACACTACTGCGATCGCCACCTCGCTTGCCAACGTGGTGATAATGGTCATTTTACTCCTAAGTGTGAAGACACAGCATGCGTACGCATTTTGTCTAATAAAATTGGCCGTTTAGTATGACACGTGTAAGCATGCGTACGCGTGCGTAAAGCTGGACGTGGTCCTATACTAAACTGACATTTTCTATAGGCAAAATGTGTACGGATGCTAATGAATGTCTTCACCCTAATGCGTCTATACGCCTAGCTAATAGGAGAGGCCTACGTGCAGCAGTGGACTGAGATAGGCTGATGATGTGATATGTTACCAGTGGGCAGTTGGACGTGATAGTGCCCTACTGGGGATCTAAGCACTTGTATTCGTTGCTGATATGGTCCGGTAGAAGCGAATATGACCGTGCGCCAAGAACACGTATGAGAATGGGTGCTACGGGGCATGTTGTGGGGTAAGTACTCGTATTGGTTATATAAAAGGTAAGTTAGTTTTTGAAAAATGTTAAATACAAAAAAGAGTTTCTGATTTTTACTCTCAACTTTACCGATATGTGCGTCTCTAAAATTGCGGTAATAGCAAGTGTCAACGCAGGATGCAAACTATAAGTAAACATCATTCCTACAACATATTTTCCCATTTAATCTGTGTTTGTTATGTTCAGAGATCGGATATATATATGTGCGTTATTGTTCGCAATACTATGGACATGACTCCAAACTTCCAAAGTTGAATAAATGAATAATTAAACAAATAATTTATTGAAATTTGTTTCAAAAGCTTTAAGTTGACTATTTACAAAGGTTTTCATAGTTACCGGCGTCAAATAGGTAATTTTGTGAAAATGATTAAATGATTAATTATTGTAAGGTGGGGTAAGATGAAAAGGGTTTTTTAAAAGGGGTAAGACAAAAAATCGTCCTTCTGGCACAGTATTAACGACGACTTTCTGTCTTACCCCCTCAAAAAAACCTTTTCATCTTACCCCACCTTACCTTAATCAAATTTGGAGTTATGTCCATATTATTGCGAACCAGCGACGGAATATTACATAGACGAAGCTTTACATACAAAAATGCCTTTAAATAATGGCCCCAGCCCCATTGACACTGACTGCTATCCCCTCTCCATAAATATGTCCGCGCACCTTAAAATTATATCCAATACACAATTACGCGCTATTAAAAAAAAGTTGTGATTGGTTAATAAAAGTTTTGAATAGTTTTGATTCGGTAAGACAGACTTGTATGCGTCAAACCTCTTGCGCGGCGTTACAATATTATGACGTTGTCAAACCTTACAGGGATGATATTATGCAATATGGAACCAATTCATATAAATATTATTTCGACCCGCATTTTTTGTTGAGATTATGCACGTCCATAATAAACAATAAGGTGTATCCGTAATAAAGTATTTTTCAACACACTTGCTCGTAACGTAGGTATTATTGAACCGCTATTAGGCTCATAATCCAAGATATTAAACACGCGTGCTTTTTCATTACGTTATTGTCTAGTGCGGTAATATCATAACCCGACCAAGTATATTATATTTGCCAACATTTGCAAGTATTATGTCATGTAGATGAAGCATTCGAATTTAGTTAAATTATGTTTATTTTTTAAATTGACCAAAGAGTTGACATGTGGCAAAAATAGCGGAACCCAGAATATTTTTACAAAATATGTACTATCAATTTTCGTAAATAAACAAATAAAATATTTTTCATCACACTTGCTGTCTAAGCGCGCCATTGCTTGCGCGCGTAGCGGGAGTAATAGAAAAGTGACATTCCCTAGGGAGTAATAGAAATATCAGTACGTCATTTAATAATATTATGTCTTAAAACTATTTTTTTTGTCGGCAAGTGTGATGAAAATCATTATAATGCATCAAGGGAGGTATAGTTCGGGAAATATTATTTGACCGACTCTTATCTTACTTACCACCTTTTGTTTGGCATCATTAACAATAGAAAAGTGCTAGACTGCTGATTGTCTAGTAAGTATTAACGCAAAACAAAAGGTCGTAAGTAAGATAACAGTCGGTCAAATGATATTTCCCGAACTATAAGTAAGCTTTTATGACTCGAGTTAGTATTCCGCTTACCTACCGTACTATAAATTTTGCAACCAAATTATCAAGTAATTATATTAAATGTAGAGTTATCGTATTTTTATTTTATGGGCATTTTGACTTCTAGGGCTACCCAATTAGCTTAACTCTCACAAAAAAATTAACTTTGATGTCAGTTTTGTTTCGACAATTAAGCATGAAATATTTACGTAAATCAAATCAAGTGAAAATGCCCTTATCATAATCGTTAACGATTCGCAGTTTTTTTATATTGGCTGTTTGTCGATAGGATTGCTGCCTTACAAATTTGCGCACGTCTAAAAATTCCTTAGTTATGCGCCCACCTTTTAAAAGTTACCATTGTATTTGTTATTCGGAGTGGAGTGAATTTCAATTGTATGTTGCGTTTATTTATTTTTGTTGTGTTGCTGTTATTACTTTTATGGTCGTTTTATGTGAATTGTGAACTTCAAGTATGAACAAGAAAAAAATAAAAAGGTTAAACGTAACTTTGGGATAATACCTAAGTAAGTAGTAATTACCTAGCAACAAAGTTTAATAAAAGTGTTACTAAAAGTCGGTTATTCCGCGTAAGTGTGTTGAAAAACGTCGTATAAAACTTAGCACACTTGTATCATAATGTACTAATATCGGTAATAATGTTATAAATCGGTTTGGTAGAGAATTCGGTTGACTGGTAGAGAATGCCTTAAGGCATTAAGTCCGTTTGTACTTTTTTATTGTGCAATAAAGTTTAAATAAATAAATAAATAATAGGTATAACAATCATGGTGTTTTCATTTGAAAAACTGTTCTTCGTAGATGGGTATCTTAAGATCAAAGTGATAATCATACGAATTCGGCATTTATTTGTTTCTAACAGCCGTGATGTTTCGTTAGATGCCTTATGAATAACCTTTCACTTTTGATACTATTAGTAAAAGAACATACCTATATGATTAATGGCAGACATAGGGGTCTATGTACATTGCGACTTATAATCGCGCGTTATTATCGCTGAGCGATGTCAAATACCATATGTACTGGTCTCCTTTAATCATGCGACGACAACGAGACTACAGAGAGTGGGTAATAGTCGTAATACATACAAGCAAAGATTTTATTGTAATAGATACTATTTATTCTAATAGATGTATAAAGTCAAACAAGAAAGTGTGCCGTCGCTTTGTAGCGCCACCTAGCAAAGTATACATAAAATTTTTGACATACCCCAACTAGACCTTCTTACCAGCATCATTTAGAAAATTAGACAAAAGGTGGACGGTGGATATTACGAATATGTAAAAAAAATATATGTATACTTTGCTAGGTGGCGCTACAAAGCGACGGCATACTTTCTTGTTTGACTTTATACATCTATTTGAATAAATAAATATTTAATACAAGTACAAAGATTACGAACTAAATCCAAAATTTAAATTATTTTTTTGTTTGAAAATAAAATTAATAGGTAGTTTACTTACTCATAGAAATGTTGCATAATCCTATCCCCAATATGTAACTCAGTAACATAAAGACACAAGTTACTATGAAACTAGTATAGAGATACGACATTTGGTTTAGCGTATTAGTTTATACAATAATCTGTTGCTTTAAATAATTATTTATCGTGTTCAGGATCAAACTTACGCAAACCAATGGTTCCCATCTTCTTTCCTGTGATCCTTGGAGTTGGATTTACACCATTTTACTGCACAAGACGGCATTGTACGGGGGTTTTTGATTTTATTATTTTCTATCAGCTGACATCCTATGTCACAGAAAATCTCTGTTGCACTAAAGCTGTCAAATTCAACCGCGGCACACTCAATCGTTCGCGGCACACTCGTCGTGGGGTCATTTTTGAGCTCGAGTCAGGCTTCTATTATATCCCTAGTTCGTTGTTGCGAACAATGACGCACATTTGTCCGATCTCTGGTTATGTTATACTATTTCTTCAATAAATTAAGATAAATACAGGTTACCGCAACGCCTGAGCCATGTGAGCTGTTGCATTCGAACCCACAATATAATTGTGGCTGACGTCTATTAATCTCTCACTTCGATGCCACTCGGCGCCCTGCATAATAGGTACAGGAACATAATTATTGTGAACAGGGTCACATTATTTAACAAACGAGCTATGAGTTCTTTTTGCCCTATTAGAACAAGAATATATATTATAAGAATAATATACAGTGTGATGCTACCATGACCCGGGCTTTTACAAAAATGGGTAATAATACGCACTAACAGCAATCACTTTCAATTAATAACAGCTGACAAATATTTAAATTAACCGTACACTTGCGATTGACTGCGATCTTTCAATGTCAAGCGCTAATTAAATATTAATTTTGGAGTATATTGCTGAAGTTTTCTTAGAAAGTAAATTACTTCTAGAATTTGAATTTTTGATGAAATTAATGCTCACAATTGGGCTAAAAATGTGCATCTCATTCCTCGGTTTTGAACAAAGCGTACTTTAGGCTGGGAGGAAGAAGACTGATTCAGCAGAGGATTGAAGGCCCGGAAACCCACCCCAGGGGGCCAAATAATTCGGCATTGCCGCAGGACGGCCGCCCCATTCACAGAAACAATATAAATAAATGTCAACTATTTCGTATCCTGCGTGATGGTAACACCCTGTATAATTCTCCACAGCCTTGTAAAGATTGTGTTGTAATATTTATTCAAACTTTTTCCGGCAGCAAAATAAATGACCACAAGCGAACCCTTCCTAAGTTGTATTATTTGTGTTTATTAAACCACTTTAATGCCCCCAAAGGTACAAGAAGAGCGGAGGACGGTTCACAGAAGCATTGATTCGAGGTGCTGGCCATATGGCTCCTAAAGACCAACCCATGGTCGTCAAAGCAATGATAGATGAGTTCATACGTGATACCACCGCCTCGAAGAGGAGGATGAAAATGGAGGAATAAATGAAATCAAGACGTGTATGGTGCTATTCATTAACCGACTTCAAAAAAGGAGGAGGTTCTCAATTCGAACGATTTTTTTTTGTTGTATGTATGAATCGTGAACCGATTTCAATTGTTTTGTAATCGAACGTGTATAACCCCGAGATAGTCCCGTTGGCACCACGTTGGGGTCCGATGATGGGATCTTGGAGAAATCGAGGGATCTCTTCAAATGTTATAGGTACCTGTCATAGGTACATGTATGTATGGCGCATTTAGTAATTTTAATTCATTTACAAGCATTTGTGTTCAGAAAGTAGGATTTGATGATAGGAAACCAATGATGGAAACAAATCGGGGATCTTGGAGAAATCGGTTGATGTCGGTTTTTTAATTTTTAATTTAGTGATTATTTTTTCACCGCCTTCCAAAAAACTGGAAGGAAAGGGTTCCGTGCGTTCGTGAATATAGAGATTTTCTATGATATTTTTAAAATACTAATTCTTGAAAGTAGGTTACCCTGAAGTGCAGAAAATAGTAGAATTATTTGGATAACACGAGGGGGTGATCATATTTCGCCTATTTGAAATAAGTTCACTATTGTTATTTAAAATCCTCATACTAAGCTATTTCATTTGATATATAATATAATTATCACATGGTACCCACAGTTTGAAATCCTTTTTTTTAGTTACCGAAATTTCAACTCTATTTTATGCTTTCTGTAACGAGGACCATATATCATAAATATTAAAAAAAATATATATGCAAAGAAGAGCCATCTAAAAGATTCAAACCCGAAACCTCCAGCTTCGCAGGCAGCACTACTGACTGAGCGTCGGAGATCGTCAATCATGATTCATGAGTATCATGACAACAGAATTCCGTATACCAACAAAAAATCGCAGAAAATAAATTAGATTGCGGCAGGTAAAATGATTATCCTATTTTCATTAGCCTTTCAGGCCCTAATTTGCATGAATAATGTACAGATACAGACAGCAAACCTACTTCATGAAAGCATAATAATTGGAACAACGTACGACCACTCACAATATGATAATTCAATTTACAAACATTTTTCACAAATGCATTCATAATTTATTCACTACTGACAATTCACTTCGTTAGACCTCCGCTAGAAGTACTGACGGCGACACAAATAAAACATGGAATCTGTACGCCATACTAAATTGCCTTTCAAAAACGGGCCCAACATTTCGACACCTCCTCTTCAATATATCACGCTAGCGATTTTCCATATTAACCTTTATAAACTTCAAACCCTAAGAACAAATAAAACATGGAAGCCGCACGCCATAGGTACTAAATTGCCTTTCAAAAACGGCCCTGAATTTTAGTTGACATCACACTAATGAATTTCTATGTCAATCTATAATAGTACATTGTTGCCCAAGCCGAAGGCGCGGGCTTTACTTCACACGAGTTCATAATTCTTGTACCGCCCGTGGTACACACAATGTTTTTCATCACACCAGTGATGCAAAAAATTCACAAAACTACTCTAAAATGGTCTAAATCAGGGATGACTTAATTTCATCATTTTCATAAAAGAAATCTCGGCGCGGCGCGCGGCGTGCTCCGGACCGCGCTAGTGCGACGTAATGTTGTATGAAAAACCTTAACGGCCTACTATGACGTAATGACGCACCTACGGCGCGCATCACCGCAGCGTATTAGCGCACTTACGGAACAGGTGTGATGAAAAAACTTAAACCGCCATTTCAAAATAGTTGCGATGGGTCAATCAAAGTTTTGATCGGCTTTATTCTATAAACGTTTGTCAAAGATGTTGCGCCGAAATATGCGCGGTGTTAAGAAAAGCGCAATGTCCTGCCCATTTTGGCACAATTAGACGGCGCGTTAGACATCCATGTTATACATAATATGTATATGGTCGCAGCTTAAAACGATATATAATAATAGTTCATCAAAGTTTTGATTGCCTATGTTCTATTTACATTTGTGAAAGATGTTAAGAAAAGCGTTATTTCCTGTTTATGCCCATCGCGGCTCAGTTGCACTGCACAATTGTTTTGTGTGCATTTTTGAGCTCGCTTTAGATATACCCAGATATACTAAAATTGATGTCTATTTAGTCTACCTAGGTTGCCGACGTATGTGTGCTTCTAGAGTAAAGCCGCGTTTTCACCTAGTGTTCTGAGCGAGCATTCGCTTGTTCATGGGCTGACGAATGAACATTTTGCTATGTGAATGATTGTTTTCATCTGCCCAAGAACAAACGATTGCTCGCTCAGAAAACTAAGTGAAAGCACGGCTTTACATAGCATCTCAGGAGAAAGGTATTTTAGTAATTACTAAATTAATGACAAAACATGCAAGAAAAGTACGTGTCACATATACCTCTAAAAATAGTTTCTCGCTCACGCGTCACTCGCTATTAAAAATAAGTTTATTTTTGTCAAAACAGTCTATAAACAATTTTCAGAGTAAGTACCTACTTTCCTACAATTTTCCAATAAATTATGTAAAAATCCTTTCAATAATTACACGTCAATGCGTAGCAGCCAAAGTTACTTGATTTCGCATTAGTATTTTATATTAGTAGAGACCAGTAAGAATTATTGGACACGAGTGTACCATTATGTTCAGTATACAATGTATGCAAGGCCTATTGAATTTACTTATCTACATTACGTACACAAATTTTGTTATTACTGTTATTAGTGCTGTTGAAAATGCTGATTCATTTAAAAGCTGATGATAATCGAGTGACGTGGAAGCATACACGGTGCATTAAACATTGGGGCTATGAATGCTTTTTAAATAATAAATTGAACTTGTAACAACCCCAGCGTAAACTTTTATTCAATCTAATTTGATTCTTCCATGCGTATTTAACAATAAGTCTTATTTTTAAGACAGAATGTCACATGTACGTGTGTACATGATTTTCATACTTGTTATTTAGTAGGTTTCTGTACACCGCACCATAAAAGTAATGCGGAAATTTAAACTTTTTACACTAGGCAAAAATAGGTACCCTAGGCGAAGATACCAGACCATTTTACACTATCGACGAATATTTTGCCAATGCACTTGATTAATTTGTATAGAATTATTATTTCCTTTATTTAAATATTCTCTTAGGCTAGGTTGTTATAATATGGTTATAAAAGTAAAATACAATACAACATACAAAAACAATATAAAATATAAACACATTATAAAAACCTAACCTAGGGTGCCGCCGGCAACGGGGCGGGCCCAAGCTGCCGGTGGTTAAGGTCGCAGAGAGAGGAACCGACGGACTATCCGGGCCGTGTCCAGGATTACCGCCTTCTGCATCTGACCCTTGACCCAGCCATCTAGCGAGAGACTCTTAAGATGTTGGTCGAGACTCTTCGCTATTAAACCGTTCGCTGTAACGACTATCGGGACTATGATCGTCGAGTCAACATCCCACATGGCGGTTATCTCGTGGGCCAAGTCTAGGTACTTACTGGACTTGTCCTTCTCGGCCTTCACGAGATTCTCATCATGGGGGATGGTGACGTCGACGAGCACAGCCCGGCGCTGCGATCGATCTACCAGCACGATATCAGGCTTATTGGCTACAATAGTCCTGTCCGTGATGATAGGTCGATCCCAATAGAGCGTGGCACGACCATTTTCGAGAACTGGTGCAGTTGTGTACTTGTAGTATGGCACTTCGACGTCCACAAGGCCGTATTGAAGAGCAAGCTGCTGGTGTATAATGCTGGCTACGAGGTTATGTCTGTGCAAGTACTCGGTGTTAGCAATCTGAGAACAACCGGAAATAATATGCCTGAGTGACTCACCGGGACGGCGGCATGCCCGACAAATGTCGACCGTACCGTCCTTCAGGATATATTTCCGGTAGTTATTCGTCATGATAACCTCGTCAGCAATTGCACAGGCAAAACCCTCGGTTTCTCCGAAGAGGTCCCCGAATCGTAGCCAGTTCACCGACGCGAGCAGATCTACGTCAGGTCCCGTGAGGGCCTTGTAGAACCGCCCGTGTAGCTCCTTGCTCTTCCATACCGCCTTGCGGTCCTCGGTGCTTAGTACCACAGGTTTGCGCCAGTTCTCTTTTGCCAAGGAGAGCGGCGTGAAGTTCCGGTCTACTGCCACCACATCACGATGCATCCCGCACTCATTGTTAAGAAAATAGTTTCTAAGATTGTACACTTCGTGGTTGTGGAGGTTTTTGGCATTTAAGAAGCCGCGGCCCCCACACCTCCGCGGGATGTACAATCTCATAACTGATGAGCGCGGGTGTAGCATTCGATGAGTGGTAAGCAGCGTACGGACCCTTCGATCCAGGGCGTCCAGCTCGGTCTGAGTCCACCTTAGTATGCCAAAGGAGTATGTGAGTATGGGTATTACCCAGGCGTTGAAGGCGCGCACTTTGTTGCCTCCTGACAAAAGACTGTTAAGTACTTTTGTGAGCCGGCTGAAAAAGCGCTCCTTCACCGCCTGTCTAATTCCCATATCTTCAATACCCAAAGACTGTGACATACCAAGGTATTTATAGGTTTCTGCTTCCGAGATAGATCTGAACGACATTGTCTCAGAAAGCTGTAAATTTGTTGAATTTACTACTTTCCCCCGCTGCACATGCATAACCGCACACTTATCGACACCAAACTCCATATTGATGGCACTACTGAAAACTTCTGTGGTTCGCAGTAGTTCCAACAAGTCTTGGCTATTTGGCGCAAATAATTTGAGATCATCCATATACAGAAGGTGAGAAATGACTTCACCCTCTCTCCGAAGCCGGCAACCTAGTCCTGAATTCTTCAGCAAGGTGCTGAGGGGATTCAGAGCTAGGCAGAACCATAAGGGACTCAGACTGTCACCCTGGAATATTCCTCGCTCGATCCTTATGAAGTCCTGCGGGCCAGAGGGGTCATCTCCGCCTCCTGGCTGACGAAGGACTGTGGTCCACTGCCCCATACACGCGCCGAGAAAGGATCTTAAAGCTGCATCAACTTTATACAGCTCCAAGACCCTCTCCAACCATGAATGAGGCACCGAATCATAGGCCTTCTTGTAGTCAATCCAAGCGGCGGAGAGGGCCCCTTTGTTACGCCGGACTTGCTGGCAAATGGTCATGTCAATGAGGAGGAGCTCTTTAGTACCACGGGACCCAACCCTACATCCATTTTGAGCAGAGGCCAGAACATTGTTTGCAACAATGTGCGTGTTAATTTTTGCTCTCAAAATGGATGTAAGGAGCTTGTATAGTGTAGGCAAGCACGTGATGGGTCGGTAGTTTTTCGGTTCCGTGGTACTACCGGACTTATAGAGCAGGAAGGTTACACCTGTTGTTAAGGAAGGAGGCAGGGAACCAAGCTCAAGGGCTTGTTGGAATTGCGCTGCTAATCGCGAGTGGGAGCACCGAAACCATTTTAGCCAGAAGTTGTGCAATCCGTCCGGTCCAGGACTTTTCCAGTTCTGGGTAGGGCGGATGGCACAAGTTACGTCATCGGCACTGATGGCAACTGCCTCCATAGGTTCGATGCTCTCGCACTCACGTTCAACAAGACGGGCACCGACCAGATGTTACGCCAGAAATCAGTCATGGCAGTAGCATCCGGCAGATGCGCGTCGGACAAATGATGATCGGTTCCCTCCCACCTTCGGTATAACTTCCTTTGGTCACTTTGGAAGAGGCGGTTCTGTTGAAATCGATCCACACGCTCTCTGTAGCGGCGGATACGGCTTGCCCATGCATAAACTTTCTGCTTCAGAAAGTCAATGCGCTCTGTGAGGTTGGCCATGTAGTCGCCGGGCATGATGCCCGTTCCCGCGAACGCCTGGTTCACAAAGCGCATTACTCGGGGGCGGTTATTGCCCCCCCTGAAGCAGATAAGCTTTGCAATGAGGGTCCTAAACGTGTCGATACGACGCTCGATCCGCACTTGCCATGCGGGGACACCCCCGGCGGTCCTAGGTGCACGGTCAGCGTCCGGAAACTTGACTCGAGCAACACGGCACGCCGCGATGGCCCCGCAGTACATGATCGAATGCGTATGAATTATTATTATTATTATTTTTTTATTTTTTTATTTTGTTGAAATATTGTATTGACTATTGTATTTATTTAATTTTTATAATTCTAGACATATATTATTTGATGTATATTGTTTTTTTTTTAAGGCAGTAAAATTAAATATAAACTTGTAAACTTGTAATTGATGATGATGTAAATAATGTAAATAATTGTAAATACTCTGTATACCTGTATTTGCATGTACCTGTACTTTATGCAAATAAACAATCTGAATCTGAATCTGATACGAGACTCGAAGGTATGGACATAACTAATGTACGACTAATCGATCTAACTACGAGTATGTTTACCATCAAACACTTTCGACCGAACCTAAAGCTGTAGTCCTATATTAGGTATAATAAAAACACGTTGTAAAGTACCATCCTGTATACTTTTAAGCCTTACGCTCTCCCCTCCGCGGGATTAAGATAACGTCACGCTGATAATGTATATTTTGGGAGTTAGCTTAAGTTTTGTTTGCTTAGGTAATTGTAGTGAAACGGTTTTATCAAACGCCACAGATCACTTCAATTAATAATCAACAAATAAAAAAAAAAGAATTAACGAGATGTCATCATAAGAATTGGTGGGCAACGGGTCCAACTAGGGGTTATACCCGTTCGACAAAATAAATTGAAAATCGGTCCAAGATGCTCGGAGATATCGAGTAAAATTCATATAAAAAAGAAAGCAGCTGTAGAAAAAAACATTTACAATGATACAAGCTTTTATCGGTTAAGTATGTACTCTGATTTGTTTAGTCATGAGTGAAGCGAGCCAAAATTATGATAAAGTTGCATCTTTTCATTTTAGGTAGCTGTTGTTGTTCCGTGGCCCCTTTCCGAAGTCGTCATAAGACCAGTCCCACGATATCATTATAATGCATTGTCATTCAATTTACATAATATTAAGTAGATAGATTAGGTACATAGGTACCTACAGTAAAGAAACTGTTTTCTCGTACTTTCTTAATCTTTATTATAGTGACTCTGAATTCCTTGACTGTACATTATTATATTTACAAATCAGGAATTGGATCAAATTTAACTCGCAAGAATTAATTACGTACAAACGAATACTTATAGGAACTCTAAAAATAAATAAAAAAGTGAAAAAAAAAAATAAGTAGGGGCCAATTTTAGCCAAAAAGACATAGTCCCTCGGTAAGCTCAAGTAAGGCTTATGGTATGGGTACTAATCAAGTAATCAGCTCTGAAAGTTGGAGTATACATAGAGAAAAATAAATTGTAATTAGATACATTTGTTGACGCTTGTTGACGAAAATTTATAAACATTATTAGATTTTTATTCGAACTATGAGACATGTAATGTTATAGTGCTTTGTAAAATAGAGCTATTTAGAGCGTGGCGATTCGCAATACACAAGCATCGCTGTTTGGCAGTGTGGTGACGGCGTTAAGAATACATTTGTCACCACCCGAACTCCTCCTGCGGGTGTCGTAAGAGTCGACGAAGGGATCGAAGTATCACTGACCATTATTTGATAAAAGATTGATGATGGACAGCATCGTTATCATAGTGAACACATTACTGCGATCGCCAATCCGCTTGCCCAGTGTGGCGATTATGGGCATTTACCTCCTAATGCGTCTATACGCATAGTTAATAGGAGAGGCTTACGTCCAGCAGTGGACTATCTTAGGCTGATGATGAAGCTTCGCTGTGCGGTGACCTCGCCTTCTTCGTAAATTAAACGCAATGCGGTGTCTAGGTGTTAGTCTGTGGTCGAACGTAAATATGCTGAAAGACGTGTATAGCAGGAATTATGGGATGTAACAACAATCCGGGTAAGTGATGACTCACTATATAGACTACCGCCATCCGGTGATCGTCTGATGTTCACCAGGAAATTAGGAGCAGCGTGAATTCAGTACAACTTGTATTAGAATGGTTCAGTCCAGACAGTACATTGTGCATTAAGATCGTGAACATATGTGAAAGGAAAGCCCAAGCCGAAGGCGCTGGCTTTACTTCACAGAGTGAAGTTCACACGAGTATACAGGGTGGTCCAAACCTTGACGTCAAAAAATTTTATTTAGATTCCTCACGTCATGAGCTATCAGAATATACCCCATCGTCGTTGAGATTGCCAATTCCGTTATGTGCCCGATTTCAGGAACTGAAAAATCAATCCAAATGACATATGTTTATAGTCTTCTTTTGTCAAATTTGAAATTTACACATAACGGAATTGGCAATCTTAACGACGCCATGTATGTTAGCCGATTTTTTGTAGTTTTCGAGTTATGAATTTTTTAAATTTTTTTTTGAGAAACTCTGGAATGTAGAAATTTATTAATAAAAAAAAACTTTTGGGTTTTTTAACTAGTTTTTTTTTTTGTAAAAGTATTACTAAAAATAAAGCATTTACTGACAAAAAAATTTGCGTCCTCACTTTGATACAAGTAGGATAAAAAATACCAAAATCAAAATTTTTCGCTAATAACGCATCAAAATAGCATTAATGTACGTAAATAAAAAAATAAAACTTATCAAAGGAATTTTCGTATTCTAAAGACCGCCCTAGACCTTGAGCCTTCGTAAAAGCAAAAAAAAAGTGATACTTAATGATGAGGATTTTTCGGAGTAGTCGGTCAAATAAACTTAAAAAAGCTTAAAATTTTTAAGTAGTAAAAATTTCTTGAATAACTACACAAATTGAGTTTTCGTGGTATTTTCTGTCTTTGTTTATTGATAAGAACAACAAAACAGACGAAATTTCACTTTATTTTTAAATTAAAAATTTAGGAGCTTTTTTTAAAGTTTATTTGACCGACTACTCCGGAAAATCCTCATCATTAAGTATTACTTTTTTTTTGCTTTCACGAAGGTTTAAGGTCTAGGGCAGTCTTTAGATTACCAAACATCCTTGGGATATGTTTTATTTTTTTTATTTACATACATTAATGCTATTTTGATGCGTTTTTAATGTAAAATTTTGAATTTGGTATATTTTATCCTACATGTATCAAAGTGAGGACGCTAATTTTTTTGACAGTAAATGCTTTATTTTAAGTAATACTTTTACAAAAAGAAACTAGTTAAAAAACTCAAAAGTTTTTTTTTTTATTCATAAATTTCTTCATTCCAGAATTTCTCAATAATTCATAACTCGAAAACTACAAAAAATCGGCTAACATACATGGGGTATATTCTGATAGCTCATGACGTGAGGAATCTAAAAAAATTTTTTTGACGTCAAGGTTTGGACCACCCTGTATAGTTCTTGTACCGCCCGTGGCACACACAATGTTTTTCATCACACCAGTGAGGGAAAAAAAGGAAATTTTAATTTATTATTCTCAGCCTCAGTAGTCTAATTGGTAGTGACCCTGCCTACGAAGCTGGAGGTTCCCGTTTCAAATCACGACGAGGGCATTATTTGTGTATTTATTTATCAGTTTATCACAAATATTTGTTCCTTGGTCATGACTATCTATGTATTTAATTTAAGTATCTATATGTATCTATCTATTATATATATCGTCACCTGGTACCCACATCACAAGCCTTAATTGAGTTTACCTTGGCATTATCGATTTATATAAGGAGTCCCAAGATAATAATATGTATGTATTTGTGTTCATTAGTAAAAAACAAATTTTCACAAAACTACTCTAACATCGCTCAAACTATTTTTAAAAATGAGGGATGACTCAAAATCGAGCACGTGAGTGACAGTGGACCAGGGGGGTTACCACGACATACTAATGCGATTCAGTTTAGGTTCAGGGAAAGGCACAGAGATATACGACTCTTATAGTCTTGTCCCTTTTTCTCGACTCTCGAACCTAAACTGAATCGCATTAGTACCTACGTCATGGTAACCCCCGAGGTGGGATATGTTGCCGCGGTACTTCATTTATACGAGTATTCTTTTTATTTTTATTGCAATGATTCCTACTTTGGCGTAATATATCTGAAAATTTATTACTGAACAGGTGTGTCCCACTTATGGAACAGGTGTGAAGAAATAGTTTTTTGAACGGGTAAGACAAAATACATCAGCTACAGCAACATTTTGTCTTTCTCCATTCAGTAAACCGTTTCATTCTACCCAAACACACCTAAAGTTTTCACTTACGATCAGGTGAAGTGGAGCCACTTTGTTGTGCCGATATAAAAAAATAAGAAAAAGAAAAGAAAAGTAAACCATGCCGCCAAGCGAAAGCTGAATGGTAAACGAATGGTACTGGCCTAAAATGTCCCAAACCTTTAATGGCATTTTCTAACGTATGAACGTAATTTTCAACAATATTCGCTGAGAGGGAAATGACAAAAAAGCCCCGTAAACGGTAAATGTTCACCCGAAGCCAACTTTTGTAGAAAGGTTTATTTCTCTCATTTTTCTTTCTATATCGCACACATCTCAGTGAATTATTACAAGGGAAAGGCCTCTTGCACAATGGTCTCGAGCCAAGCGATAATGAATCCTATCTCGATGACGATAAAGCTTGGTAATTTAACACATCAGCGAGCTAAGCTTCACATGATGTGAAGGGCCATAATTTGTGGAGACGAGCGACGTAACAAAAAAGTATATTAAAAAGGTGCAAGGAATAGACACAGTAAAAAAATAACAGTGTTTTAACACTACACTTTGAGCGCGGGGAATTCCCGAGGGGAGTTCTCTGTGGGAGGTCCATTTTCGCTACAAAGCTGAAAAATCCCGGGATCGGGTAGCGTAGCGCGTAGCTCTCGTCCGCAATGAAAGTGTTAACGAACGATCATCCATGGACAATTGGACATAGTACGACATAAGTTTCCAAAGGTAAAGCTATAGTAGCCAATTTCCATGAATGAACTTTTGACAGTTTTATATTAATCCTTATCATTATGAGGGTAAAACTCACCACCATTTTTCCGATAGTCTTAAGGTCATACATATAAGGCTCATTTCTAAACTATCAAAACTTAATTCTTAGAAACAGACGACTAATAGCGACCGATATAATTTAAAGCGGTTTCTGCAATTTAACCGATTATCGGCAGGAATGTACCACTGCATATACCTATAATATTTTGCACTGTGGGAGGTGCAGGTGAAATAAGAAACTCAGAGGTAGACTTTGAAGATTATTTAATCGTTTATTTTATATGCGATGATTATATGTTTATACGCGATGCGCGAGCGTGACCCCGAGGCCGGAGCCTCCAGGGTGACTGAACCAAATTTATATTTTATGTATTATGTTGATTATAATGTCATACATTTAAATATAGAATTTACCCGAAAGTAACCAGTAATTTATAAGATTGTTATACAATACAACCTCTACAGTACCTAGAGTGTGACCACTGAAGTTTTACTTATAGCTGTGGAGGTAAATAAAAAAAATCTTGGCATAGTCTTGGTGGGAATTGAACCCACATCCTCAGCTTTCGCGGCTGATGCCCAGACCACTCGGCTATCCAGCTTAGCGCTTATATGACACTTAAGTAGTACTGATTAAAAGTAAAAATAAGGCATATTATTCTTCAACGTTAGAATACAATACAATACAATACAATACAAAACTCTTTATTGCACACCTCACACGTAATAAAGAACAAAAAGTTCACAAAAACAAAAGAAATACAACAAAAACAGAGGTCACAAAAGGCGGCCTTATCGCTAAAAAGCGATCTCTTCCAGACAACCTTTGGGTAGTGGAGACACGATTTCAAAAATGTAGGTAGTAGGTGGTGCAGAAAAAGGAAAATATTTAAAAAGAATACCAACAACACAAACGAAAATTCTAATAGACATACATAAATAAATGTAATCATATAAACATACATATACCAACTACATATATAAATATAAGCATATCAAGTAGAGGAAAATAACAGTGTCAATCATTAAAATTAAGGAAGAGACAGATAATATTCTTTGACATTGGATTTAAAAGCATACTGTGCGAACTCAAACTGTGGTTACATCATCCGTACCCTTACTTATAGCGCCACCGTACACGGGTCATTGGCCTCTTGCGTATGTAATACACTGGACATTCGCCTTCAGTAAGTAGCATGTATTCTAAGAGTACCTATGCAGTATAATAAATAAAGATAAAAATAAACCAGTTTACTAGGTAGCTATTTTCTCCGTGAGATGTCTCACGATGTCTCAGCCTTATCACACGAATCCCGTGAGAGATGCAAGATCTTTTGGATATATAGGTAGACATAGTTGACAACTACCAAGTTTTTAAAAAAATGTGTGAGATACCCACGGCAGTCGGGTAATAATGTTGTCACCGAAGTCACGGCGGTTGATACGCTCGGAGAAATGTCCACTTCATCATTATTATCTCGACGCTCAATGCATCGCCACTTTGAAAAATACATACCTACCTGGGGCCAGCTGTATACCGTATAGTTATAGGGACGGGGCTATATTATGGTTTAAGAATTTATTTCTCCAAAAGAATTATTATAATTCACTTAACTAGAGAAATATTAATATTAAGGAATGAGATAGTGATATTCACCTCTCATTCCTTAGAATTCTCCGTCCCTATAACTTACGTAAGAACGTACAGGTGTATGGCTGGCTGGGAAAAACTGGACATGGTTAAGGCATTAATTAAAACAAATATCAAGATCGTGTCAATTGTGTTACAAAAATTATAAATGTTAGATGTCATATACCAAAGAAAAACGACCAAGATCACCTATGTCCGAGGTGGGGACATAGGTGGTGGGGGTGGTCGTTTTTCTTTGGTATATGACATCTAATATTTTTAATTTATATAGTATTAAGTAGTGTGACTACTGGAGAAAAATTAAAAGTGCAAATCAAAATATTTAGTTAATAAATAATTTGATTTGTACTTTCGCAATATGTGTTACAAAAGCTAGTCATATCAGGGGCCTATTTCTCGAAAGCTTGTAAGTTGTAATACAAGCGGAAGTCCTTATCTAATTAATAGTGCTAAAAAGAGACTTCCACTTGTATTACAAGTTACAAGCTTTCGATAAACGGGCCCCAGTTAGTCAAACTGTATGGGTATACTTTGTCTCTGTCCAATAACCTTTTAGCAGTAGAAAAGGCGACAAATTAAAAAATGTAGGCGCGTTAGTTGATCGCTCTGTGCGAGGTCCATTTTCGCTACAAAAATCACGGGATCGGCTACGAGCGTAGCGCGTAGCACTCGTCCGCAATGAAAGTATTAAAGTACATTTTACTATACAGGCCGGGACGAAAGCAACCCCATATTTCCGGCCGAGGTATGTAAATAAACGACAAAAACATCAAAGTTTTTTTTTATAATATGTAAATATAGTGGCAGAATGTCATGATGCCTGTGCCACAAATGTATGTGGAATGGAATTAAAAAAGAGCGCTTTGCCGGCCTAGGCCTTCACGATTTGTATTAAATTCCATTAACGTCCTCTTGTCCTAGTCGCGCCTGAAACGTCATACTTTGCAGCCTATTTTAAGGATCGTAACAACAATATTTCATTGCATGTTTGAGAAAATTAATTTTCCGTCTTCCTTTACTGCCAAAAGTTTCTACACAAAATTTAACTTCGTAACATAAAAAATATTATTGGATGGTCCATTAGCTTGTCTGCAACAAACATAAGAACCTGCTTTTTATTTTCTGAATGTTGTGACAATTTTCATAACGTTGGCGATTTCGATGCGATAGTTATCGGCAAATGGGGTAGGTTTCGCTAACAAAAGAAGAAAATGTATTTTTTTCAATAGGCGTGATTGCTGTAGTTACAATAAATTATTTTACATTATGTAAGACATAATACACGAAAAAATAATCAGTCTAATCTAGATTCTAGTAATCTTTGTACAGATAGTTTTGATAGTTCGAATAAAGATTTGACTTGCCAGTCATCATGCCTATCGTCTGGGATAGTACAATGCCGCGTAACTAACAAATTCTATTAGGATCAATTTGAATATCAATTGTTTGATATTTGAACTCTATCTGCTTTGGTATTGCACTATCCCCGACGCTATGTAATTTTCCACACATTTTCAACAACTCTGGCTACGGGACTAGAGTCTGTTCAGCTATGCTATTCTCTTATTCACACATTCGACGCTGCGTTCGTCAACGAGCTCGACGTCGAGACAGCTTTGTCTAAAATCCTAGACTGTTTGATTTGACATTAGGAATCGAGGCTGTGAGCGAGGTTGTGGGCGAGTTCATCGCTGTTTTTCGTTAGAGAATACGAAGTTCGTACATTAAACGTCAAACTCTCGACGCAGTGTAGTTCCAGCTCACGCCGCATTCGTCGCCGAGGACTAGTGTCGTTTAAAGTACATTAGTGAATACCATTTTTAGGCTCGACGCTGCCGCAGCGCTAACACAGCGCTAACAGCAAGGCGGTTTCCTTAGTGAATAACACTGCAGGGTGCTTAGCCAAGTTGCCAATCGCTAGCGCTTGGTAGCGTATCGTAGTTTTCCCTCTCTGCCACTCGTTCTTGTTCTTGTTCTTGTTAGTGCAACAAAGAGAGTTAGCTATTTTTCGCTTACGCCGCGGCCACGACATTGGTCTAAGGCGACCGGCTAAGCGGAAAACGTATGGTGCTCCCTCTCATACCCATATCGGCATCCCGCTCCCACTCATGGATTCGCTCGCCGCTGGTCGCCTTAAACCAATGTCGTGGCCGGGCCGTTACGATTGACGATTAGGCTTTAGCGATTGGCAACTTGGCTAAGCATCCTGAAACTGATCGCAAGTGAGATGTATCTGCGTGCCTTGCAGTCAGCCGCCATCACTGTTCCGCACTTCTAACGGAAATTGGTAGATTGTGTGATGTGTGAATGATATCTTTGCGGCCAATTCAAGCCCGAATGAAGCGATGGATTCCACAATAGAAAGCGATGGATTCTAAAGTGGAACCCCGAGCGTAGTGAGGGATTCAAGGATTAACGCCCAAGATAAAAGTAATTTTGATACCGTGGGACACAATACCGCTTTTCACACCTCCTATGAAAAAAATATAGACATATTATTATTTATTTTTATTCCAATAAGTTTCACAACATAATAGTAAAAGCCAAGACACTGCGAACTAAAAATGTACATAGCAATTAATACTTTAAAACCGTGCGTTACTTTACGTGCTATTACTTTCATATTTCATTGTAATTTTTAGGCTGGCAATAGAAAGTCCTTGAACAGAAAAGTGCCACTTTGATCCCTCCCAGCAGGGAAGAAAAGACGCGAAAAAAACATTCCATCTGCCCTATTCGTACGAACACACGAGCTAACTCGAGGCAACCCGAGCAAACCCGAAGGCAAGCTGCGCGCGCAGCCGCCGCACATTCGTGTCTATACGTACGTATCTCGACGTACGGAATCGATTCTGTCTCGCAGAGAATCTACAAGTATCCATCGGGAAATGAACAGAGTGAGAATTGAAAAAATACTATCCTAGTTATCACATAGGAATCCAACACATATATCTGAAGAATTGGATATTTCCAGTAAGTACTTGAATATAAATATTTTGTTATATTGAATTCGAATCGTTGGTTAGATAAAATCGATGCCGGGCATATTTGTGTACTATTCAAAAATATATGAACGAATGAGATCCTTGTGCCATAGCCAAACGTTCTGAAATGAATACATATTTTTAGACGTAACTGTTTTTTGTTAAATTGGAACATTTACTGTGTTGTATACGATATAACTTTCATCGTAAACAAATTTTAAGGGTGGAGATATTGTTAGTATTCGAACATTGTTTCGCTTTTAGGAATGTTGATGATTAAAACATTACGTGCACATATTTGGTGGTTAGCCGGTACCTATAATTCAAAGGCAGTTATTAGGCATTAATTTAAGTAGCTTGTGTCTTAACAACAATATAGGTATATATAGTTGATTGATGGATTGTGGGTAAAATGACTTCTTTATTTATTTCAATAACTAAACCGGATTATTTCTACCATACATATACAGAACAGCTATCATTTAGAGATATTTTTTCAAAGGTAGGTTTATTATAAGTCAATAAGACAAAACTTAGAAAAAAATGAAATTAATAACTTGTTTCAGTTGACGAGCTAAAACACGCGGACTTTGAGATATTTTCAGTAAAAATTAAAAAAAAAAAAACAAAAACCTGTGAACTCCGTAAACAAAACACGAAGACTCTATATTAAGGCGCTGTCCTAAAAAACGCCATGTCAGAACAAGACCAAAAAGACCCTATTTCTGAAGAAGACCCTAATGCTATCAAGACTGAAACTCCATCTCTTGAAGCCGGTCCATCCTCTGAGATCGATCCTCCACGGAAAAAGAAAAAAAATAAATATCTAGAAAACGATATTGAAGTGAGGACATATGACAACGTGAAATATATCCAAGTAAACGGAGATGATGCAGACGTGAACTTCCTTATGAGTCTTCTTCCATTCATGAAAGAGATCCCTAAGCACCGGAAACTGACTATACGGGCGAAACTGCAGCAGGTTTTCATGGACGAACAAAATGTTGTGTGTCTGTATATGAGATAAATCTGCGATGTAACCATTTAGTTGTATGACTTTTTAACCGATTTGAAAGGAGGCATTTTTGTACGAATGTTACTCTTTCTCCTAGAATCGTAAACCGCTTTTAAATTTTTTTATTTAACTGAACTGGGTGCTTAGCCAAGTTGCCAATCGCTAACACTTAGCGTATCGTAGTTTTTCCTCCCTGTCACTCTTTCTTATTAGTGCGCCAAAGATTGTTAGCTGCCTTTCGCTTACGAATGACGATTAAGCGTTAGCAATTGGCAACTTGTCTAAGCACCCTGGTATAAACTCGAAGTCAGGGTATTGTGACGGGATCTTGGAGAAATCGGTCGAAGTCAGTTTTTATTAATTTGTTTGGTTGATTTGGTGATTATAGATATCGACCACACAGAATTGGTTAGGTACCTAGTGGTATTGTGTGATTGCAATCTCACAAGAGGGGTCATAAGTGAGGGTTATTTTTTCTATGTTTTCATAAGATAAATAATTTCTATTGGAAAAGTGGAAATAAGCCCTTTTGAAAAGACGTTCCACAAATAATAATTTTGGGTTTTTAAACTATCGCAGACCAAATACATAAAGTAACCTCGTAATGCCCATAATATTTTTAGAACAAGTGAAATTATAACCCAGTGTCCCAAAAAAGGACATTTTATTTAAAATTTTGGGACCTACAAAATAAAATTCATATTTTTTTGAAAAATATGACCTCATGAGCCGTTTTGAGTAAAATTTGTTTTCCTAAAAATAGGACGTTGGGCCTTACGAGGTTAAAAATACAGCTACAAATTCGATTCCAAGTGCTCGATTATTTTATTTATCCATACAATCACTAGTCAAAAAGGTCTGCCAAATTTCGACCCTAGCCCGTGACAATTAACACGCTGCATGCAACACATGTGGTGTATTTGAAGATATTGATGATACGTGAGTGATGCAGGACCCTATTTAATTATAAGAATAATTTGAAAATTGCACGTACGAGATAAGAAACGTATTAGTTATGAAAAGCTACAATTTGATAATATTAGGTAACGGCCGACTTACCCCTTATTCATAAACGTCTCCTAACTTAAAACGTCGCTAAGTATTGTTTGTCCCTTTCACTCTTATGGACATATTGATAGTTCCGAAAGAGACAAACAATACTTAGCGGCTTGCTAAGTTACCAGACGTTAATGAATAAGGGAATAGAATATGGTTCCTAGGTTATGCCTGGCCTACTACCGCGAAAATCAAAATTCGTAAATTTCGAGGATTTGTCCCTCTCGCACTAATGACGACTTCGTTGGAGTGACAGAGAAAAATCGTCGAAATTTACTAATTCTAATTTTCGCGATAAGTAGTAGGCCAAGGTGCTCAGCCAAGTTGCCAATCGCCGATTCTGTGGTAGCGTATCGTAGTTTCGCTCTGTCACTCTTTCATATCAGTGCGACAAACACAGTTAGCTGCCTTTCGATTGGCAACTTGTCTAAGCACCCAGTTCTTTTTTGCGAGAATTTACACGTGTGACGTGAATTTCTGATTTTAGCTGCACGTGGAACGTATTAAGCCGATAAGTGGTAATTATTACGTGCCCTAGGGCGCAGATTTCGTACACTCATCAGACCGTAGGTGCAATTCCTATGCGGTCTGAAGCTTTACGAATGACCGTCCGTACTCAAAATTTTCCTGTCTTCCTTTGGTGAGAAATAGTAAATAGTGTTGCTAGGGATCAAAATGATTACCGGCGAGGGCGTTCATCGAAGCCCGAATAAAGCGATGGATTCCACTCGTGACTCCAAAGTGGAATCCTGAGTGCAATGAGGGATTCAAGCGTCGACACCCAAGACGAATATAATTTTGAACAGGCATGTTTGTCGAAGCCTTTAAGGCCGAGTGTGATGTAAAAAAAGGTACAGTCGCCATCAGATATACCGTAGCGTCCGAAAAATATCGAACACGCCTCTATCAGTATGGCAATAAAGGCGTGTTCAGATATTTTTGTACGTTTTGGACGCTACTATATATCTAATGGCATCTACCTACCATCGTATATATATCATACGTACCTAGTTACCTACTCATCGGAAGGACCGTTTTGGACCCGGCCCGTCCTACTCTCGGTCAGCCTAAGGTCTCACCGCGAGCTACTAAGTTATGAACTATCGGCTATAAACACGAACAAAAGATACGCACTCCAGTGTAAATAAAAGAGACACGGCGATACTCGACCAGCTATCAGCTATCACCGCCGGGTGAGTATCGCCGTGTCTCTTTTTTTACACATGAGTACGTATCATTTGTACGTATCAAAAGCCCATAGTTCATAGCTTAGTAGCTCGAGGTGAGAGCAGTACCTAATATAAAATTAGTTATAATGTAATGTTTAAGACCATAAAATTACGAATGTGTTTTAATCAATATCATAATGTCCGAAATATCTGTGTCAAATTTAATTAAGGCTTTAAGTCTTGCTAACTTTTACGACTGAATAACAATTATTCACTCATTAAATTAATAAAAACTGAAGTTTTTATTATCATTTTTAGTTATAGAAACTTACCTGAAAAACTTAAGAAAGTCACCTGTTGTACGTGTGAGTGACGTATTCGAATAGAGAACACATATTTGAAATTAGTAACACAAACAAAACAAATGCCTATTCGAACACGTCACTCACACATACAACAGGTGACTTTATTAAGTTTTTCACCTATACACCTTACAATCTTGATTGAATTTAATTGATCAAATGTTAAATGCTTATTTGAAAAAAGCACAAAACATTTTTAAAACTAAAATACTAATAACTAACTAACTTAAACTATAATATCCCCCAAGTCGATCGAGTGCCCATAACACTGGCTACATTTCTGCCCAGGATTCTTAACCAAGTTGCCAATCGCTAGCGCTTAATAGCGTATCGTAGTTTTCCCTTTCTGTCACTCTTTCATATTAGTGCGATAAAGACAGTTAACTGCCTTCCGTTTGCGATTTACGATTAAGCGTCGATTGGCAACTTGTCTAAGCACCCTGATCATTTGTTTTGATCACCCTTACTTACTAGACGGGCGAAGCGACCCAAAATCTTCAATCAACAAATCTTGGCCTCCGACACAAGAGCTCGCCATTTCACTCGTTCCGATGCTAAGCCAAGTTGCTAATCGCTAACGCTTAGTAGCGTGTCGTAGTTTTCCCTCTCTGTCACTCTTTCATATTAGTGCGATAAAGACACTTAGCTTTTGTTTACGATTGACGATTAAGCGTTAGCGATTGGCAACTTGTCTAAGCACCCTGAGCAGTTTCGGGCCAGTCGTCACCAGCTTTTACGGCCTGGCCACGACATCGGTCTAAGGCGGCCGGCTTAGCGGAAAACGTATGGTGCTCCCTCTCGTACCCATATCGGCATCCCGCTCCAACTCATGGATTCGCTCGCCGCTGGTCGCCTTAGACCAATGTCGTGGCCGGGCCGTTAGCTCGCGCAGGTCCGCCTTGAACAGGGGAACAATGACGTACTGATGCGGTTCAGTTTAGGTCAATAGAAAGGGATAAGGCTATACGAGTCGTATAACTCTGTCCCTTCCCCTGAACCTAAACTGAATCGCATTAGTAGGTACGTCCTGGCAACCCCCCAGGGGAGCAACCATGATCTACTAATGAGATTCAGTTTAGGACCTAATCTGAATCGCGATGTGTCAGTTCCATAGAACTGTCAAAAACTGACAAGCCGAACAAAAACTCAAACGCGTTTAAGAGATCATGATAGCCCATCAGATCTGTATATACTCGTAAGTATATTAAATAAGTAAGCAGAGTCAAATAAAGGTAATACGTAAAAATAATAAAATTACGGATTCTTCCACAATTCCTCTATATCACATCAGACTCATTCAATTTTAAATGAAATGTGAAGCGGAAGCCATATGTATCTTCAATTAGATACGTACGAATATATATTATGTAGGTATACGTAGGTACCTACCTCTGCCAACTACAGTTACCACCAGATTTAAAGGAGCCGCCAGGGTCGTCACAAACATCTGAGTAGAGTGCTTAGGAGATTTTTTGGTTCCATAATTAGGTATATTTAAAAAAAATAAGTCACTGTCGGTTTGTTACAAATCATGGAGAAATCGGTTGAAGTCAGTTTTCAATTGTTTTAGTTTTGTCAATATTTTTGACGTACAGGGGCCTATTTCTCGAAAGCTTGTAACTTATAATACAAGCCGAAATCCATATATAATTAATAGTGTTAAAAAGAGACTTCCACTTAATTTACAAGTTACATGCGTTCGAGAAACGGGCCCCAGGTACCTAGTACCTACTTTTAGAAGTGTAGGTACTACCTTTTAGACATTTCTTTTCATAAAAGAGGTAATTAAGTTCTTCACGGCATTGTAGGTACCTATTGTATGGTCATTAACCGTATTTTTTGTACTATTAATAGGATACATAATCATTTATTCGGTAGATAAACAAAGTAACAGACAAAATAATGACATAAAAAACCTTATTTAACACTAAACTAAAAATATGTAAATAAACTAAAAAAATATCTAATAAATGCTGGCAGCATTTCCCCGCTGTATTGCAATACTAATTCTTTGAGCGAGGAAGCTGCCAGCTCTTCGGTCACCGGTGGTGTCGACCAGCTTTTTAGCGAGTTCTCTGCGGAGCTGAATATAATTGTGACCCCACCAAATAGTTGGTCTCAACCCCGAAGGGCATGAAAAGGTATTCGCGATTGAGGATTCATATAATTTAATATAATACTTATTATACATTAGCACTAAATTATTTATTATTATTATTTGTCAGACATCATCATCATCATCGGCCTACGAAAGTCTACTGCTGGACGTAGGCATCTCGGGTCCCCTTTAATATGCCTAATATTAATAGTCCTAATATGAATTCGCATAACGGATTTGGCATAAATAATTAAGCACAATATTGAATAGGCAAAATCATAAAATTCCATAATGCTTAATACGCATATTACTGATTATGCATAATTGAAATATGCATAACATTATTAAATATAACTTTATTCGTCCTAATATGGATTAGCATAAACTTAGAAATCAAGCGAATGAGGCAGATCAGGGTAAAACCAAGACAGTAAGGCTAAGTTCAAAAGACTAATAAGCAGGAGCGACGAAGCGAAGTTGAAGCCTAGCTTTCGTCGATATCTCCTACACATCCTAATGAACACGTCAGATACAATCAATTAAATAAAACATTAGGTATTTAATAATCAATTTTATTAGTAAAGAAATCACGTCTTGGTAGGCGCATGAGGCGCACAGTACAGAATGTGTACCTATTTAATACGGGCGTATATTTGAATGATGCTTAAAATAGGATCTAGGGAACCTATTTACCTATACCATGATTTCTACGATCACAAAACGATAGGTAACTGTATCCCGTAAAAAATACACACGCCGTATTTATGAACATTTTAAATTGCTAGGGTAAAAATGTGTGTGATAAATAAAATAATCAATGTTTACTACAAGAATATAAGTAGGTATACATGTATGTCAGTCAATACAATATGTCAAGTCCTAAACATTACCTTGTTATACCTACGCACAACACACAAGTAAAAAAAAAAGTCTAAACTAGTTTTAAATTAGAAGCAATATATAAGGTCCTAATTTATTAGATGCAGATATTTTTACAGCTGATAGTACTCGGTCTCTGGAGTATATTAAACCGTGAAACATTATAGCTTTTACGATATTTTTTGGAGAAAACGGAAAAACAAATTTTCTACGTAAAAACACCCTGCTTATGTGATTATTAAATGAAAACTCATTGAACAGATTCTATTACCTCTTTTACGTACCATTTAACTGGAACTGGCCACTTCACGTCGATAAATTAAATACTTGATTGTCAATGTCATGTTATTTTCCGTTGGATTGTGTCGTTTGATGACATGACAGACAGTGTTATTGTGACATGTGATAATGCACATGATGATTTTTTTTGACGAAATTATAATTTTTTTTTATTAGGAAAATGAAATCAAAAAAGTTACATATGAAAAGATTTCTTCATTTACATTTAAAGTTTATTATTTTAATGTAAAGTATCACGTGTTAAAATATCTGCAACTAATAAATTAGGACCTTATATAGTATACACGGTGGAATTTAATCGGTGAACAGGAACCCATTTTTCTAACTCAGTAATCGATGGCGGTCACGTTTATGTAGTACTTAAGTGGAACCAAGTTTTTTTTTAGCATAAATTTTTTTTATGTTGAAATTAAAATTTATTGAAATTAAAGTTTAATACCTCTTTTCAAACTATCAGCCATAGAAACTTAAAACATAAATGAGCATTAACCACTCACATGCTTTAATTTTTGCGATAGACTCTATTCCTATGTAAAATAAGAGCGATGCATGGCTGATAGTTTGAAAAGAGGTATTAAACTTTTCAGACTAAACCATTAGTAGGGTGACAATAAATTTTAATTAAAGTTTAATTTCAACATAAAAATTTGTTATGCTAAAAAAAAAACTTGGTTCCACTTAAGTACTACATAAACGTGACCGCCATCAATTACTGAATTAGAAAAATGGGTTCCTGTTCACCGATTAAATTCCACCGTGTATAATAATATAATTAATACGTACTAATCGACAGTAACTTGGCAAAAATATTTGGTATATGGTATCGGTTTTGCTACGCAATCTATGAGCGGTCATTATTATTTTATCTATTATATTTTATACCTTTCATTAAGTATACCAATTAGTATTATGCTCATCCTAATTATTCCAAATCATCGTTATGATAGTTTACGTTATACGTAAATACATTATGCGTAATCGCTTATGCGAAATTATGCTTATGCCACTTAAATAGTATGCTTAACAACGCTATGCCAATTTGAAGTATGCGTAATAAATTATGCGAATTAATATAGACTCAGGCATCTCCTATTAACTATGCGTTTAAACGCATTAGGAGGTAAATACTCATAATCGCCACGCTGGGCAAGCGGAGTGGCGATCGCAGTAATGTGTCCAATATGATGACGCTGCTGCCCATCATCAATTGTCAGACATGTATTTATAATATTCAGAAATATACAGTATTATTTTATTATAAAGTTTTGTGATGGTAGCTTAATAATAACCTGTACCAATAAAATCTTGTACATGACATCTCTAAATCCAAGGCAGTGATTCATCTATGGCTGAACTATCAAGGTAAACGAGGCGTATCATTACTCATTTTAATAAAACCTCGTCATTCATACCGAGGGTCATAACACCATGGAGTTACTGATGCTACTGGAACGTGCATGGAATTTTGGTAATATGCCTCTCTATACAGTTCGTCAGCAAACAACCAAAAAGTAAACAAACCAAAGTAAATACTTGCACTCTTTCAAAAACACACGCTTTTAGAATAAAATCTTGGTTTTATCGCCAACTTAAAACCTTAAACCTATAAGAAAAAATATATATTAGTTTTAACTTAAAAATGTATAGATACATCTCGTGAAACATGTCGCACATCTGCGAACGATATGGCATCCATCGCACATCTGCGAACGATATGGCATCGCACATCTGCGAACGATATGGCATCGCACATCTGCGAACGATATGGCATCGCACATCTGCGAACGATATGGCTTCGCACATCTGCGAACGATATGGCATCGCACATCTGCGAACGATATGGCATCGCACATCTGCGAACGATATGGCATCGCAACGTGTTTCATCTGCGAACGTGTTTCACAGAACAGTGTGGTGTGTAAGAGACGTCAAATAAATGCTATCCAAGGTCTGCCACATTTGTTTACATTCTTTTGTACTGTAATTTTTGTGCCATAAGGTACACCCGGCTAAGATCGGATGATTGCAATAACTACTAAAATAGTAGTATTTTTTCCTCACTGGCTATATTATGCATGACGCCATTTCACCCTGCCCCTCTTGCTAGTATGCAGCAACCGCTCAGCCGTATCAGTCGTGAGCTACGAAAGTTTTAATAAAAAGTGTTTTTTTATAGAAAATTTTTGGATATCCGATCTTTAACAGGAATCTGTGCACCTTCTTATCCTTACTTTAGAGTTGAAATTAGATACTAGTCCGATCTTAAGCTAAGAAGGTTTTTCGGTTTGGGTGTCGTGAAAAAACAATAGTGCAAGTTTAAGTGTCGAATACGCCTAAGCTATTCGGCTGAGCGGCATCAAGTAAATTTATATTGAAAGATTGATTTCTTTTTACCATGTACATTAACATCTGCAGGTATAAGTTAGTGAGAATACATTTATGTTTTTTTTTGTGACATCCTTTCAACTAACCGAAAAATATAATCTGGTCTTACCCGGGTGTACCTTATAGATACATCTCGTGAAACACGTTCGCACATCTGCGAACGATATGGCATCGCACATCTGCGAACATGTTTTACAGAACAGTGTGGTGTGTCAGAGACGTCAAATAAATGCTATCCAAATTCAGCCATATTTGTTTACATTCTTTTTCCCCACACTAGCTCGGAAACATCTACTTCCCTCACTACTTTCAGTAAGGAAAGTTGCATTTTAATCACTTGTGAGGGAAGTAAATTGACAGATGAACCGTGAAACGTTCAAAACCATGGAACGTCAAACGCTAGTATGGCTATGATTCGCTGATTATTTTTTGAGGGGACACCATGAAAATTTGATCATACACCAGATTATTTCATTTATTCAAGATAATGAATTAGATTTTTAGTATTTCATAAAAACCTATCGCAAAATCTTATCATATTGGACAAAAACCAGGCCCCTATACCACAAAACTTTACAAGCGTACAATTCTACAAAATTGACAACTTTTTGTATGGGAATTTATACAATTTTGTAGAATTGTACGCTTGTAAAGTTTTGTGGTATAGGCCACGGATAGTATACTTTTACATTCAGAACGCAACCCGCTAACACTGACGTCTTGTACGTCAATGTTGGCAACTTATAAAAAATTACTCGAATGTACGGTTTTGTAAGGAAAGTTTCCTATGTAAGGCCGGCCTTATACATCCGGAATCAGAATATGAATTAATACTTTTAGGCCGGCCATATACAGGGTTGGGCGGATTAAGTGTCCTAGTTAAAAAGTGGTATAAAAGTTTAAAAACAAAACAATATTACTAATCTTGGTGTTATTTATATCAGAAACATTCTATATTTTACCGCAGCAATTGATAAATTTGATAAACTCCCCTTTAACATGTATTATTTTAAGCATTATGTCGTATAAGGAATTTCATCCGGCACGCACTACCTTATCTGCCATGTGATGTCATATTAGGTTATCTAACCCTAGTACAAACTTGAATCTTAGCCTAAACCCGTCTCAATAAAACTCTGCATTGATTTGTATATGGAAATGTTTGTAGCATTTCAGTTATCTAAAGATTTAACGTACTTTACTAGGTAAATATCAGCCTCATAATTTTGGCTATACCTTGGTATTTCTTCTTATCATATTGTACCCTGATTGATTAACTTTTTGGAATAAATCTATAACTAAAATACCTTCCTTTCTAGTTCTTAATAAAACACTATACCCATAATCAATCTGGCATTTACCATCATCATCATCATCATCATCATATCAGCCGAAAGACGTCCACTGCTGAACATAGGCCTCCCCCAAAGATTGCCACAATGACCGGTCCTGCGCCACCCGCATCCAGCGGACTCCTGCGACCTTCACCAGGTCATCGGTCCACCTTGTGGGGGGCCTACCCACGCTACGCCTTCCGGTACGTGGCCGCCACTCAAGAACCTTCCCGCCCCAACGGCCATCGGTTCTACGCGCAATGTGCCCCGCCCACTGCCACTTCAGTTTAGCGATTCGGAGAGCTATTTCGGTTACTTTGGTTCTGCTGCGGATGGTCTCATTTTTAATCCGATCACGCAGAGAGACTCCTAGCATAGCCCTCTCCATTGCCCTTTGGGTGACTTTGAGCCTTCTTATGAGGCCCATTGTAAGCGGCCACGTTTCAGTACCGTATGTCATCACTGGCAACACACACTGATTAAAGACTTTCGTCTTCAAACACTGCGGAATATTGGACGAAAATATGTGTCGTAGCTTCCCGAACGCTGCCCAACCGAGTCGGATTCGACGATTGACCTCTTTCTCGAAGTTGGACCTACCTAACTGAATAGTTTGCCCTAGGTATATATATTCGTCTACAACTTCGAGTGTAAAGTCTCCGATTATTACGGGAGTTGGTGCTACATGGGAATTCGACATGATTTTCGTCTTATCCATGTTCATCCTAAGACCAACTCGCTCGGAGGCTTTACTGAGGTCAACGAGCATAGTACTTAAGTCCTCCAAGGTCTCAGCCAAGACTACTATATCGTCAGCGAATCGAAGGTGAGTGAGGTACTCGCCGTTTATGTTGATACCCAGCCTTCTCCAGTCCAGAGTCTTAAAGGACATCCTCCAGTGCAGCGGTAAACAGCTTAGGGGAGATAACATCTCCTTGCCTAACTCCCCGCTGCAGCAGAATAGGTTTCGAGCTCTGGTCTTGGAGTCGGACTGACATTGTGGCGCTCTCGTATAAACACTTCAACACCTCGATATAGCGGTAGTCGACTTGGCACCGTTGGAGAGACTGTAGTACCGCCCATGTTTCGATCGAATCGAAGGCTTTCTCGTAGTCCACAAACGCTAAACAGAGGGGCAGGTTATATTCTTCGGTCTTCTGTATAACCTGGCGAAGCGTATGGATGTGGTCTACGGTACTAAAGCCTCTTCGGAAACCGGCTTGTTCGGGAGGCTGGAAGTCATCAAGCCTGCGTGCAAGACGATTCGTAATGACTCTTGAAAACAGCTTATAGACATGGCTCAGAAGTGAGATGGGTCGGTAGTTCTTCAATAAAGCGTTGTCACCTTTTTTGAAGAACAGTACCACCACACCTCTGTTCCATGCCTTTGGCGTTCTCCCTTCCAGTAAGACGGAATTGAACAACTTCTGAAGGGCCGTAAGGATCGGTTTACCACCCGCCTTCAGAAGCTCAGCTGTAATTCCGTCCTCCCCAGGCGCCTTGTTATTTTTGAGCTGTTCAAGAGCCATTCTAATCTCGCACAGGCTGATGTCCGGGATATCTTCTGTATAGTGTCGGGTCAGTCTAGCTCTGAGGTCTTCCGCTAGATCAACTTCGGGTCTGCTAGTTGACGTGTACAGCTGTCCATAAAAACCCTCTATCTCACTCAGCAGCTCAGATCTGGATGTGACGATTCTACCATCCTCAGTCTTTAATTTGGCGAGCTGGCTTTGCCCAACAGACAGATCCCTTGCAAAAACTTTAGAGCCCTTGTTCCGCTCGATGGCTTCTTCTATACACTTGGTACGGAATTGGCGCATATCGCGTTTGAGGGACTTAGAGATCTGTCTGTTGAGCTGCCGGTATAAAGTCGCATCAACTGAGGATTGTAGAACCAGTTCACTTCTTTTTTCCATTAGCTTCTGAGTGGAGTCTGAGAGCTTTCTGGTCTTATTTGTCCGCTGGGTCTTAAAAAACTTAGACCCAGCGCTATGGACAGCTTCCACAAACCCGTCGTTGAATACGTCCACA
>JALPQI010002741.1:0-84251 GCA_025490895.1 Thaumatotibia leucotreta | reverse complement strand
GTGTTTCCTTGACAATGACAGCGTCGACAAAGGTCTGTGGTTAAATTGCAATCACGAATGATATGTTTCCTGTAGTTTCTGGTATCTATTATTTGGTCTTGAATGGCTATCATAAACCCTTCGGTTTCTGGAAATAGGTCGCCTCTCTTAAGCCACATATTGGACGCCAGCTTATCGACGTTAGGGTTTATTAAGCCGAGACGGTGTCGGCCGTGAAGTGACTTTTGAACCCATGCTTGTTGTTTTTGTTGTGGCTCTATAATTATTTGACATTTTTGTTTAGCTTGGTCTTTCAGGTTTAACGGTGTGAATTTATTATCTGTCTTAACAACGATACGGCACATTTGTGAGTGGGAAGATTGATCGTGGAAGAACTTTCGGAGTGACCCTATTTGTTTATTGTGAAGGTTTTTAATATCGATTTAGCCCCGCCCACCATCCGCTCTCGGCAAAGTCAGCCTCTGAGTGCAGCTTCGTGGATGGTGTTTACGGTACTTGGTCATCAATGTGTTAATCTTTCTTTGGAGGTTGCTGAGATCTGTTTGGGACCATTGGATAATACCAAAAGAGTAAGTAAGGATAGGGATAGCAAACGTATTAATGGTTTTGATCGTGTTCCGGGCTTTAAGCTGAGTGTTTAGAATTTTATGGAGCCTAGCTGTGAATTTGTGTCTAAGTGTATTTTTTGTTGTTTTATGATGGATTTGTCGTGATTGTTGATAACCTAAGTACTTATATCCATCTTCATCATCAACATGGCCAAAGCGCTCTCCGTTGTTTAGCGTGTAACTGTTGTGCTCCACTTTGCCATTTCGAATTGAGTGAACTTTGCACTTGTCGATGCCAAATTCCATGCAAATATCAGATGAAAATGACTGTGATATCTGCAAGTTCCTGAATACCGGTTAGACTACTACTATAGAGCTTAATGTCGTCCATATACATTAAGTGAGAGACTGTGTGGGAGGAATTGTCGCATTTAAGTTTAAATCCAGATTTGCTATTGTTTAGTAAATTTGAGAGAGGGTTAAGTGCCAAGCAAAACCAAAGCGGACTTAGAGCATCCCCTTGGAAAATGCCTCTTCGGATATTAATGGGTTCCCATCTAGCGAGAGACTCTTAAGATGTTGATCGAGACTCTTCACTATTAAACCGTTCGCAGTAACGACTATCGGGACTATGATCGTCGAGTCAACATCCCACATGGCGGTTATCTCGTGGGCCAAGTCTAGGTACTTACTGGACTTGTCCTTCTCGGCCTTCACGAGATTCTCATCATGGGGGATGGTGACGTCGACGAGCACAGCCCGGCGCTGCGATCGATCTACCAGCACGATATCAGGCTTATTGGCTACAATAGTCCTGTCCGTGATGATAGGTCGATCCCAATTCAAATTCAAATTCAAATTCAAATTCAAATTAATTTATTTCAACCTTCATGGGTCATATCTAGTTAGTAAAATTTACATCAAAAAAAAAAAAACTTATTCTATTGTTAGTCTAACATACAAGGAATAAATACAATAACTTATTTATTATATATAGGCGAAAGTGGCATGGATCTGGGAACAATGGTTGACATACTGACAGTCAAGTCTGCGCGTGAATGTGGTTAGGATTCCGTTGGAGCTGGCCTGCAGTCGACGCAGCAGGGATGTGCAGCGTTTCCGCATAATGGCATAAAAACAATCTACTCCAGCCTCCGCGAACATCCCAGATGCGCTGCAATATCGTGGCAGCTTCATCAGAACCCTAAACGCATTATTGTATTGTACACGCAGCGCGTCGTACTGTCTCCGCGTATAACCTACCCACAGGCTGCTTGTGTAGAAGTTGGTGCAGTAGGCTCTGAAGAGCGTTAGTTTTACCTCGGTTGAGCAACGCGCGAACCTGCGGGCAATCATGTTCGCTCTGACAGACAACGCTCTGCGCTCCCTTTCCATGTCAGCATCGTCCTTTAGGTCAGAGGTAAGTACGTGACCTAAGTATTTAAACTGCTCCACTACGTTGAGCGATTTTCCGTTAAGCATAATATCAGGGACTGAGTAAGGTCGTTTACCCCTGACCCAAAACACCATGCATTCACTTTTATTTACATTGTAAGATAGGCCGTGTGTCTTGGCATACCTTTCGCACACTCGCAACAGTTTAGCAAGACCGCACGGTGAGGCGCTCAGTAGCACCATGTCATCTGCATAGCTAATATTATTCAAGCAGGCACCATCAATATGACAGCCGACGTGCATGCTACTGAGTTCCTCCACGAGCGCGTTTACATAGAGGTTGAAAAGTATCGGCGATGTCAGCCCCCCTTGCCTCACCCCGCATTGCAACCTGTATGGTTCAGAGTACTCTCCCGACCAGCGCACGACGTTGACCTGATTCAGATACCAGAACTGAAGGGTATTGTTGAGTTCTTTTGGAACGTTGGCATCTGCTAGCTTTCGCCACAAGATATCGTAATTAACCAGGTCAAATGCCTTTGACAGGTCGAGAAAGCATGCGTATACAGGTGTCTGCCTATCTGTGTAGTACCTAATGGCTTGCTTCACACACAAAATGGCAGTTTCCGTTGACTGATGGCGTCTAAAACCAAATTGGTTGTCATGCAAGTCAATGTGCTTGTCAAGTTGTATATTAAGCAAACCATCCAATACTTTTGCCACTACTGTTGCAAGTGAAATTGGCCTATAGTTGGTTTTATCACAGATGTCCCCCGTCCTATTTTTAACAACAGGAACCACGATGGTTTTCATAAGCGCATCGGGCAGGTAGTGATGTCCGAGGCACAGGGTAAAAAACATTGCCAAAACACGAAATAAATGAGGGCCCGCATATTTCAGATGTTCTATGCTTAGGCCGTCATGGCCAGGCGACTTACCCCGTGTCATACTGGTAATCACTTTCTGAACGTCTCTGGCTGTAAACTTCGTGGTAGTCACCTGACCCGACTCTTGACCCTCGCTGCTAGGTGCCCCAGGTAGACCCAAAGGGGACGCGACTGCGAAATGAGTCTTAAACAAATTAGCAATACCTAAGTTATCGCTAATCCCATCGACACTTATTGGCTGGCTATGTTTACTGCTATATTTACTCGTAGCCTTCCAAAAGCTTCGAAAGTCACCCTTGGAATGATGCAATGCAAGTTTATCCATGTTAACCTGTTCATTCTTATTTTGGCACCATTTCAAACGTGACTTAAAAATATTGCGACTTGTATGCATTAGGTCATAAATAGGGCCAGACTTAGGTTTTCCGTGCCATAACCACATCTTAAATCTAAACCTAGCCTCCCTGTGCACTTGGCTAACATTCCTATTCCAACCTAAAACAGGTTTCCTTTTGTTATTAATAGGAAAAGCACTCGTATTAGTGGCCGAAGCAGCACTGCTCAACCCCGATATTACATTGGAATAAAGTTTATCCAAGTAATTTCTGTGCTCTAAATTATTACAAATTCCGTCACAACAATTACGTAACTCACTTGGAAAATCTATTAGTTTAAATTTTTCGTTACATAATGTACTATAAAGGCCAATTTGATCAGGTGTTCTGTCACCCCAAATAACTTTATTGTGAACCAACTTTTGTTTACAGGACTTGGCCTGAACACTATTAATGTTACATGTGATTGTCAAGGGGTAATGATCAGACCATAACACGTCATACTGAATATTAACACTAACAACAGATTGCAAAGCGGACTTTGTAACAATGCAATGATCCAGCCAACGTCTGGATCCACTAGCTTCACAAACAAAAGTATAAGAATTCGAATTTAAGCCTAAGATATCAACATCCGCACAAGTCCACTCGGATTCCTTACAAAAACATGTCAGATCGCGGTAAAACAATTCATGGGGGTGCGCATTAAAATCGCCCAGTAGGTAAACAGTCTCAATGTCTTCATTACTAACGATAGCACTCACCAAACTGAGACAATCCGTGAATTCCGTGAGATTAACCGCATTATCCGTTGGCATATAAACACTAAACACTAAGAACGATTTTTGATCAACAGTTATTTTAATAGCACTAACTCGCGGGTTTTGACATTGAACGACCGACACATTTTGATACACAGCCTTATTCCATAACAGAGCAACTCCTCCGTACGGTCGCCCGCGCAGCATGCCCGCTGACGTATCAATAGCGGACGTGCCCGTTGCTCCAAAGTCTTCACTAATCTCGTTCAGGAACGATAGTTCGTCAGGTCTCAGCCAGGTTTCTTGTAACCCAATTATATCCGACGACTTACACAGTTGCCTGATGCAATCAATCGAACGTTTCACATTTTTGCAGTTGAAACTAGTTAAATTACTTAATCGCTTATTATTATTATCTATTTTTATGTGATAATAGGCCGACAACCGGGTGAGCCCCGCTCGTATTGTTCTGTTTAAAATTGGCGAAACGTCTAAATATTATACCTTTCGGCCACAGTTTCTCGTCTAAAAACATACATAGTTTACTTTCCAATACAAAAAATTTATAAGCATTATAATGTTTTCTTTTCTGCGACGAAATCTTTTCGAGCCTTATTTTCTCGCCGGTTTTTTTGTAGATAAACTCGATTATATCGCGTTCCTCACAATCGACATGTACCTTTGTAATAAAAACCGGTACGAATTTATCCGCTGCTCTAAATTTCTCGCACATCTCCGACGATATACCCATTTTGCCATGATAACGGTATTTAGTTTTCGTTTTTCGGCGGCTAACTAATTTCCAATTATCATCACCGGCTTGATTGGTATCCTCTCTTGTATCAATTACCGAATTACTAACGTCACGAGCAACCTCGCTTATGCACACCGACTGCTGCACGCTTGCTGACAGGGCATGAGTCGCATCTATCAGCTGATCGCCCGAGCTACCCATCTGTCCAGCCAGCGTAGCGAGCGCTTCCTTGTTCCTCTCTCGCCCTGCACACCCCTCCGCGGCGGTTAACGACCCCGCGGCGGCGGCATAACTTGTGTTCATTTTATTTTCACTTTGTGGGTAGTTTTGTGGCGATCGTATTTTGTTATCGCTCGGCGACAATGAGTTATCATTATTAGTTGACGATAAATCTAATAATAATAGTTGACGATAAATAATAGAGCGTGGCACGACCATTTTCAAGAACTGGTGCAGTTGTGTACTTGTGGTATGGCACTTCGACGTCCACAAGGCCGTATTGAAGAGCAAGCTGCTGGTGTATAATGCTGGCTACGAGGTTATGTCTGTGCAACTACTCGGTGTTAGCAATCTGAGAACAACCGGAAATAATATGCCTGAGTGACTCACCGGGACGGCGGCATGCCCGACAAATGTCGACCGTACCGTCCTTCAGGATATATTTCCGGTAGTTATTTGTCATGATAACCTCGTCAGCAATTGCACAGGCAAAACCCTCGGTTTCTTCGAAGAGGTCCCCGAATCGTAGCCAGTTCACCGACGCGAGCAGATCCACGTCAGGTCCCGTGAGGGCTTTGTAGAACCATCCGTGTAGCTCCTTGCTCTTCCATACCGCCTTGCGGTCCTCGGTGCGTAGTAACACAGGTTTGCGCCAGTTCTCTTTTGCCAAGGAGAGCGGCGTGAAGTTCCGGTCTACTGCCACCACATCACGATGCATCCCGCACTCATTGTTTAGGAAATAGTTTCTAAGATTGTATACCTCGTGGTTGTGGAGGTTTTTGGCATTTAAAAAGCCGCGGCCCCCACACCTCCGCGGGATGTACAATCTCATAACTGATGATCGCGGGTGTAGCATTCGATGTGTGGTAAGCAGTGTACGGACCCTTCGATCCAGGGCGTCCAGCTCGGTCTGAGTCCACCTTAGTACACCAAAGGAGTATGTGAGTATGGGTATTACCCAGGCGTTGAAGGCGCGCACTTTGTTGCCTCCTGACAAAAGACTGTTAAGTACTTTTGTGAGCCGGCTGAAAAAGCGCTACTTCACCGCCTGTCTAATTCCCATATCTTCAATACCCAAAGACTGTGACATACCAAGGTATTTATAGGTTTCTGCTTCCGAGATAGATCTGAACGACATTGTCTCAGAAAGTTGTAAATTTGTTGAATTTACCACTTTCCCCCGCTGCACATGCATAACCGCACACTTATCGACACCAAACTCCATATTGATGGCACTACTGAAAACTTCTGTAGTTCGCAGTAGTTCCAACAAGTCTTGGGTATTTGGTGCAAATAATTTGAGATCATCCATATACAGAAGGTGAGAAATGACTTCACCCTCTCTCCGAAGCCGGCAACCTAGTCCTGAATTCTTCAGCAGGGTGCTGAGGGGATTCAGAGCTAGGCAGATCCATAAGGGACTCAGACTGTCACCCTGGAATATTCTTCGCTCGATCCTTATGAAGTCCTGCGGGCCAGAGGGGTCATCTCCGCCTCCTGGTTGACGAAGGCTGTGGTCCACTGCCCCATAGCATACATGCGCCGAGAAAGGATCTTAAAGTTGCATTAACTTTATACAGCTCCAAGACCCTTTCCAACCATGAATGAGGCACTGAATCATAGGCCTTCTTGTAGTCAATCCAAGCGGCGGAGAGGGCCCCTTTGTTACGCCGGACTTGCTTACAAATCGTCATGTTGATGAGGAGAAGCACTTTAGTACCACGGGACCCAACCCTACATCCATTTTGAGCAGAGGCCAGAACATTGTTCGCAACAATGTGCGTGTTAATTTTTGCTCTCAAAATGGATGTAAGGAGCTTGTAGAGTGTAGGCAAGCACGTGATGGGTCGGTAGTTTTTCGGTTCCCTGGTACTACCGGACTTGTAGAGCAGGAAGGTAACACCTGTTGTTAAGGAAGGAGGCAGGGAACCAAGCTCAATGGCTTGTTGGAATTGCGCTGCTAATCGCGAGTGGAAGCACCGACACCATTTTAGCCAGAAGTTGTGCAATCCGTCCGGTCCAGGACTTTTCCAGTTCTGGGCAGGGCGGATGGCACAAGTTACGTCATCGGGGCTGATGACAACTGCCTCCATAGGTTCGATGCTCTCGCACTCACGTTCAACAACGTTCATACAATCGCCCTCGATGTGTCCGCCGGGCACCGACCAGATGCTACGCCAGAAATCAGTCATGGCAGTAGTATCCGGTAGAGGCGCGTCGGACAAATGATGATCGGTTCCCTCCCACCTTCGGTATAACTTCCTTTGGTCACTTTGGAAGAGGTGGTTCTGTTGAAATCGATCCACACGTTCTCTGTAGCGGCGGATACGGCTTGCCCATGCATAAACTTTCTGCTTCAGAAAGTCAATGCGCTCTGTGAGGTTGACCATGTAGACGCAAGGCATGATGCCCGTTCCCGCGAACGCCTGGTTCACAAAACGCATTACTCGGGGGCGGTTATTGCCCCCCCTGAAGCAGATCAGCTTTGCAATGAGGGTCCTAATCGAAATCGACGCTCGATCTGTACTTGCCATGCGGGGACACCCCCGGCGGTCCTAGGTGCACGGTCAGCGTCTGGAAACTTGACTCGAGCAACACGGCACGCCGCGATGGCCCCACAGTACATGATCGAGTGCGTTTATGCTTCTGATTGGATATAGTTACACTGTTTATGCTTCTGATTGGATATAGTTACTATGCCGAATAATACAAAGATTCAACAGTCAGACACGTGAATTCGTTTCGAAATTATTTTGAGCGTGAAGGCCAAAATAACGGGCTCCTGTTACCAATAACACAAGTGTGTTAGTCCATGATATTATATACGGACACATATGTATGGGAAAAGTTCACATTCGGATACCGGCACCAAATTTAAGTATTTTATTAAATATGTCATTCTGTATCCAAAACTGCCGGGAGATACTCTCTTAAAGGTCAAGGTCACCAGTAATGACGTCATCAAAATGGCTGCTGCCTAATTTCGAAAAGCGCTTATTCGTTCCTCAACCGCCCAACGTACAACATCGTGTGTAGTATTAACTGAAAGGTTATTAAATATGCTCTAACTTTGTTTTTTTAGGTAATAGCGTACATCTAGAATTAAAAAAAATTATCGTTGAAAGAATAAAAATATTTTTTTACTCTTTTCGTACAATGTACGTTCCATCAGGAAACAAGCGGTATTAGCAAAAAATATTGTTCTACGCAAATGTAGCCAAACTATTATTGTAAAATATACAGTTTAAATTATCGAAATCGGTTGAAAATAAAGAAAGGTATGTCATTTTCTATATTCCGCGGCAAACGCCATACACCCGCCAACCGCCGCCCGCCAGTTCGAAAATGTATGTGAATTGCACCCAAACTATGCAATTGATTTATACTAATAAGATATGAACTAAAATCCAATTAATTATACAAATACTAGTTAGTTTAAAAATACTGTGGTAAATAAAATTCATAAGGCCATAGTCGGATTTTCATAGTAAGTCAGCCTTTAAATCAACCAGACTCTAGTATTTTTTTGTGAGTACCTCTTATGGTGAAGAATATTTCTGCTGAGTATCAACGTCCTATCGGTGACAGTTTTTGACTTATGATTTTTTTTATTTTTTTCTTTAATGTGTTGTATCTCAGGATGTATAAAAGCGAATTGCTTCAAATTTTGAAATAATGTTCTTTATTTAGATATGCATCGAATTTAAAAAAATAAATATCGATTGCCGTATAAAAAAAAGAAAAAAAAAGACCAAAAAATTTTTCATATTTTTTTTTGTGTACCTATGAAGTAGTGACACCTCTATTTTCTTTTTCTAATTATAGACCATACATTGGCCTACTAGTTGCCTAAGTATCAAAATTTTCCAAGCGGTACTTCTTACCAAAAATCGGCAATATGTGTGGTCAAGTTCTGCATTCAATCGGTGTTTTTCAATGTAGTATACAAACTCTTCATTTATATTTGAGTTTTCTTATCAGGTTATCTTATTTAAGAGTAAATGCTAATGACAACTTAATGTCATCATGATGCAAGCTGTTTATTTCATTATTAATCGGCCGTTTACCATTTCAACTAGCGTATCTCGATAATATTTAACTGCAATGAATCCGTTTCATGGAAATATTAATAAAAAGTGCAAGAGCTGCAGCAAATATTTAAAAAAAGAAAGTTGAAATGGTAAACGGCCGCTTAATAATGAAATAAACAGCTTGCATCATGATGACATTCCTAAGTTGTCATTAGCATTTACTCTTAAATAAGATAACCTGATAAGAAAACTCAAATATAAATGAAGAGTTTGTATACTACATTGAAAAACACCGATTGAATGCAGAACTTGACCACACATATTGCCGATTTTTGGTAAGAAGTACCGCTTGGAAAATTTTGATACTTAGGCAACTAGTAGGCCAATGTATGGTCTATAATTAGAAAAAGAAAATAGAGGTGTCACTACTTCATAGGTACACAAAAAAAAATATGAAAAATTTTTTGGTCTTTTTTTTTCTTTTTTTTATACGACAATCGATATTCATTTTTTTTAAATTCGATGTATATCTAAATAAAGAACATTATTACAAAATTTGAAGCAATTCGCTTTTATACATCCTGAGATACAACACATTAAAGAAAAAACTAAAAAAAATCATAAGTCAAAAACTGTCACCGATAGGACGTTGATACTCAGCAGAAATATTCTTCACCATAAGGGGTACTCACAAAAAAATACTAGAGTCTGGTTGATTTAAAGGCTGACTTACTATGAAAATCCGACTATGGCCTTTAAGAAAGAAACAAATTAAAAGACAAAGATTCTTAGAGTAAGGTAGAAAAAAGGTAACAAATGAATAATAATATCTTCTAACTTTCAATGAAAGAATATTATGTATATATTTCAAGGTTTTATTCTTCACAGTAAATTCTGGAGTAAGTTCCTTCACATACACAAAGAAGAGTGCAATTTAAAACGTTTTTTACGCATACGCCAACGTGGACAAGGCACAAGTTCTTTGCAACTTGCACTTCCATCAGGAATCGTTTTCCACAATGGAACTGAAATATAGATAAATACTTTCTCTTCTTTTTTCCAGCTCCAATCGCAGGAATCAATTTCCTTGTCGATAGGGCAAGGCACTTTGTCCATATCTTCGTTTGTTTGTAGCATGGTCCGCTTTAGATCTTGAGTCAGTTTCAGTGAATCTTTTGTTGGTGAGATGCTTTCAATACTCAATTATTTATTGCTTCCACACAGTTTACAAGGTATTATGGAACATAAAGTTTTTACCGCTATTTAGTTAGCTTTATTTTTATATGAAAACATTCCGTCTTGCTATAATTAATTGTTATATCATTTGTAGTCTCTCTAGACATTCGTCATCCAAGTGGTGGACGGTTTTCCTCTTTCCTTCTTTCCAGTAGCCATGGACAGATAGTTTATCACGACATGACTGTCCGGTTGGCGGAGGACGTGACCTTACATTACATAAGTGGCGAACGCAGTCCTTAAGCGTGTCTCCGCCTGTCTATCGTAGCATACGATGTATGTGATAGAGTATTGAGTAAATTGAAAAAAATAGAAGCGGAGAGAGAGCGGAAAGAGGAAACCACTTTCAGGCAAGCTAAAATGACGTGAGGAGAACCCGATACCTTACGAAGTTGGAGAAAATTGACTTGAGGATGTTGATCGGAATTATTTCGAGAAATAACATCCTCGACAGGCATCTTAAGGTGATGGGAATAAGTAATTAAGAGCAGCCTGTCCACATTACGGGAGAGACGAAACTAGTCAGCATGTTCTGGTAGAATGCATTGTGTAGATACGCAGCGGCATTATGTGTTTGGCAGGGATAGGTTGCAGGGGAAAGAACTCATGGACGTGTCGACGTCCATGAGTTCTTCCCTTGGGGTCGCCCAGGGATATTCTACGGTTCTGCAAAAAGACAAGGAGGCTAGAAGGAAATAATGGGGTAACGCAGCCGTGACATTAACCTACAGCTCCAGCAACGGGAAAGGGGTGAATGAGCACACCAGATACTCGACAGCCCACTCGATTCCGGCCGAAACATAACATAACATGCGATGAAAAGCAATCAGAGACATATCAGCAATGGACGGATCGCATAAGAAATTAATCAAACTTACAGGCAAAGTCTCTTCAAATAAGCTAACGATCTTATCATAGTGTATCGAGAGCATGTACTCGTAAATCCTTTCCAGGGTAAGCAACTCTAAACATCAAAGTTTCCGTCCCTCTAAAAAAACTCTCTCCCTCATGTATGGAGGCTATTTATTTCAGCGGCGGCTGTGTGTAAAATAAGATTCTGGCGTTCTTCATATTGTTAGCTTGTGTGAAGAAACTTTGCCTGCAGGTAAGGTTGATTATTTTTTTATGCGACCCGTCCATTGCTGAAATATCTAGGATTGCTTCTAATCGCATACTTCGTCTGCTGCTACGATGGGCAGGAGGAGTCACGCTCACGGCCAGAGTTCACAACAAGTATGTAAAGAGGAGTTTCAAGGTTGTAAAAATAAGCTAATAATAATAATAATAAGATTAGAGCGCATCGACTTCCTGAAGCAGAAGGTTTATGCATGGGCAAACCGTATACGCCGCTACAGAGAGCGTGTGGACCGATATCAGCAGAATCGCCTCTTCCAGAGTGACCAAAGGAAGGTTTACCGAAAGTGGGAGGAAACCGACCACCGTGTGTCCGACGCGCGGTTGCCGGATGCTACTGCCATGAGTGATTTCTGGCGTAGTATCTGGTCGGCGCCCGTCGGACACACCGAGGGTGAATGGATGACCGTTGTCGAACGTGAATGCGAGACCATCGAACCTATGGGGGCAGTTACCATCAGCCCCGATGACGTAAGTTGTGCTATCCGCACGACTCAGAACTGGAAAAGTCCTGGGCCGGATGGATTGCATAACTTCTGGATAAAATGGTTTCGATGCTCGCACTCACGATTGGCAACACAATTCCAACAAGCCCTCGAGCTCGGTTCCCTTCCACCTTCCCTAACAACTGGTGTAACCTTCCTGCTCTACAAGTCCGGTAGTACCACGGAAGCGAAGAACTATCGACCCATCACGTGCTTGCCTACACTGTACAAGCTCCTTACATCCATTTTGAGAGTAAAAATTAACACGCACATTGTTTCGAATAATGTTTTGGCTCCTGCTCAAAATGGATGTAGGGTTGGGTCCCGTGGTACTAAAGAGCTCCTCCTCATCGACATGACCATTTGCCAGCAAGTCCGGCGTAACAGAGGGGCCCTCTCCGCCGCTTGGATTGACTACAAGAAGGCCTATGATTCGGTGCCTCACTCATGGTTGAAGAGGGTCTTGGAGCTGTGTAAAGTTAATGCAGCTTTAAGATCCTTTCTCGGCGCGTATATGGGGCAGTGGACCACAGTCCTTCGTCAACCGGGAGGCGGAGATGACCCCTCTGGCCCGCAGGACTTCATAAGGATCGAGCGAGGAATATTCCAGGGTGACAGTCTGAGTCCCTTATGGTTCTGCCTAGCTCTGAATCCCCTCAGCACCCTGCTAAAGGATTCAGGACTAGGTTGCCGGCTTTGGAGAGAGGGTGAAGTCATTTCTCACCTTCTGTACATGGATGATCTCAAATTATTTGCGCCAAATAGCCAAGACTTGTTGGAGCTACTGCGAACCACAGAAGTTTTCAGTAGTGCCATCAATATGGAGTTTGGTGTCGATAAGTGTGCGGTTATGCATGTGCAGCGGGGGAAAGTAGTAAATTCAACAAATTTACAGCTTTCTGAGACAATGTCGTTCAGATCTATCTCGGAAGCAGAAACCTATAAATACCTTGGTATGTCACAGTCTTTGGGTATTGAAGATATGGGAATTAGACAGGCGGTGAAGGAGCGCTTTTTCAGCCGGCTCACAAAAGTACTTAACAGTCTTTTGTCAGGAGGCAACAAAGTGCGCGCCTTCAACGCCTGGGTAATACCCATACTCACATACTCCTTTGGCATACTAAGGTGGACTCAGACCGAGCTGGACGCCCTGGATCGAAGGGTCCGTACACTGCTGCACCACACATCGAATGCTACACCCGCGCTCATCAGTTATGAGATTGTACATCCCGCGGAGGTGTGGGGGCCGCGGCTTTTTAAATGCCAAAAACCTCCAAAACCGCGAGGTGTACAATCTTAGAAACTATTTTCTTAACAATGAGTGCGGGATGCATCGTGATGTGGTGGCAGTAGACCGGAACTTCACGCCGCTCTCCTTGGCAAAAGAGAACTGGCGCAGACCTGTGGTACTAAGCACCGAGGACCGCAAGGCGGTATGGAAGAGCAAGGAGCTACTTCAATACGGCCCTGTGGGCTTCGAAGTGCCTTACTATAAGTACACACCTGCGGCAGTTCTCGAAAATGGTCGTGCCACGCTCTATTGGGATCGATCTATCATCACGGACAGGACTATTGTAGCAAATAAGCCTGATATTGTGCTGATAGATCGATCGCAACGCCGTGCAATGCTCATCGACATCACGATCCCCCATGACGAGAACCTCGTGAAGGCCGAAAAGGACAAAGCCAGTAAGTACCTTGACTTGGCTCACGAGGTATCCGACATGTGGGATGTTGATTCGGCGATCATTGTGCCGATAGTTGTTTCTGCGAATGGTCTCATAGCGAAGAGTCTCGATCAACACCACAAGAGGCTCTCGCTAGGTGGTTGGATCAAGGGTCAGATGCAGAAGGCGGTAATCCTGGACACGGCGCGTATAGTCCGGCGGTTCCTCTCCCTGTAGCCCTAACCACCGGCAGCTTGGGCCCGCTCCGCTGCCGGCGGCCATCTAGGTTAGGTTTTTTATAATGTGTTTATATGTTTTGTATCGTTTTTGTATGTTGTATTGTATTTTACTTTTATAATCATATTGTTAAACACCTAATCCGAGACACGTAATAAATAAAGAGGAATAATAATAATAATAATAATAGCGAAGAGTCTCGACCAACATCTTAAGAGTCTCTCGCTAGATGGCTGGATCAAGGGTCAGATGCAGAAGGCGGTAGTCCTGGACACGGCGCGGATAGTCCGTCGGTTCCTCTCTCTGCGACCTTAACCACCGGCAGCTTGGGCCCGCTCCGTTGCCGGCGGCACCCTAGGTTAGGTTTTTTATAAAGTGTTTATATTTCGTATTGTTTTTGTATGTTGTATTGTATTTTACTTTTATAGACATGTTTATAAAACACCTAGCCTAAGAGAAAAGATCAATAAAGGAAATAATAATAACTTTTTATTTCGGATAAATATCCATAGTTGTTAGTCACACAAGATTTTAGACTTATAAACTAGTGTTAGTGTATAGTAAAATACAATAATAACTTAATTCTAAAAATTGTGGAGTTTGTTCCACTGTTGCAACAGGGGGGAGTCCCATCTATCCGATAATGCCCTTAGAATGCTGTTAGTGCTGCCTCGCCAGCGGCCTAGCAATGAGGCGCACCGCTTGCGCATGATGGCCGCAAAACCGTCGACCTGCGCCTCCGCAAACATCCCCGAGGCGCTGCAATATCGAGGCAACCCCATCAGCATCCTGAACGCATTATTATACTGCACTCGTAGGTCGCTGTACACCCGCTGTGTGTAGCTACCCCACAGGCTGCAGGTGTAAAAAGACTGGCAGTAAGCTTTAAAAAGGGTTATTTTTACTGTATTTGTGCAACGAGCAAACCTGCGGGTAAGCATGTTGCAACGTACAGCCAGCGACCTACGCTCCCTCTGTATGTCACAGTTATCGCTAAGATCTTCAGTAACCCAGTGACCTAAGTACTTAAACTTGTATACTCTGTGTAGACGTGTGCCATACAGTGTTACATTAGGCAGTTTCGTATAAGTCTTAGATTTGGGCTTGAAAACCATCAGCTCACTTTTTTTCACATTATATTTTAGACCATGCGTATCTGCATAGCCTTGACACATATAGACTAACCTTTGTAAAGCCCTAATTGAGGGACTCTGCAGCACCATATCGTCGGCATAGCTTAAGTTGTTTATGCACACTCCTCCTACATGGCACCCGACTACAGTGCTGCTAAGCTCCCCAATCAGTTGGTTCATGTACAGGTTGAAAAGTCTGGGAGAGGTTATACCTCCCTGCCTCACCCCACACTCCAACCTGTACTCCTCGGATGCTGTGCCCCCCCATCTAACATGATTCTTCTGATTGTTATACCAATATTTAAATAATGATATAAATTCAGGTGCGAGGGTGGTCTCTTTCTGCAATTTATCCCACAACAGATCATACGAAACCAGATCAAATGCTTTTGACAGATCTAAAAAAGCAGCAAATACAGGTTAGATTGTAAGGTCACGTCCTTCGCCGACCGGACAGTCATGTTGTGATAAACTATGTGTCCATGGCTACTGGAAAGAGGAAGACCGTCCAGACGAATGTCCAGAGAGACTTCAAATGATATATCAATTAATTATAGCCAGACGGAATGTTTTCACATAAATATAAAGCTATCGAAAGCATCTTACCTTAATTTATGATCTCACCAACAAAAGATGCACTGAAACTGACTCAACATCTGAAGCGGACCATTCTACAAACAAACGAAGATATGGACGAAGTGCCTTGACTTATCCACAAGAAAATTGATCCCTGCGATTGGAGCTGGAAAAAAGAAGAGAAAGTATTTGTCTATAACTATTCCAGTTCCATTGTGGAAAACGAATCCTGATGCAAGTGCAAGTTGCAAAGAACTTGTGCCTTGTCCACGTCGGCGTATGCGTAAAACACGTTTTAAATTGCACTCTTCTTTGTGTATGTGAAGGAACTTGCTCCAGAATTTACTGTTCAGAATAAAACCTTGAAATATATACATAATATTCTTTCATTGATAGTTAGAAGTTATTATTATTCATTTGTTACCTTTATTCTACCTTACTCTAAGAATCTATGTTTTTTAATTTGTTTTTTTCTTAAATTATGAATTTTATTTTAATAACCACAGTATTTTTAAACCAACTAGTATTTATATAATTAATTGGATTTTAGTTCATATCTTATTAGCATAAATCAATTGCATAGTTTGGGTGCAATTCACATACATTTTCGAACTGGCGGGCGGGCGGTTGGAGGGTGTATGGCGTTTGCCGCGGAATATAGAAAATGACATACCTTTCTTTATTTTCAACCGATTTCGATAATTTAAACTGTATATTTTACGATAATAGTTTGGTTACATTTGCGTAGAACAATATTTTTTGCTAATACCGCTCGTTTCCTGATGAAACGTACATTATACGAAAAGAGAAAAAAAATATTTTTATTCTTTCAACGATATTTTTTTTATTTCTAGATTTACGCTATAATACGAAATGACAAAGTTAGAGCATATTTAATGATCTTTCCATTGATACCACAAACGATGTTAAACATTGGGCGGTTGAGGAACAAATAAGCGCTTTTTGAAATTAGGCACTAGGCATTTTGATGTCGTCATTATTGGTGACCTTGACCTTTGATAGAGTGTCTCCCGGCAGGTTTGGATACAGAATGACATTTTTAACAACATCCTAAAATTTGGTGCTGGTATCCGAATGTGAACTTTTTTTTCCCTAATATAATGGACTATGTGATCGTGTAGCTGATGCACTGGATATTAGTACTTAAGCAAAGCGTTACCAAGATTACTAACGAAAAATATGGGGAAACTGGTATGGAAGATAATGTTCTTCGCACTCCTAGAAAGAGCAAACGGGCAAAATTTATTGTAGGCCTGGACAATTTTGATTCAGATGCTAGATTACCAAACACTTTTTTAATTCGGATTACCTAACACTTTTTTAATTAAACTTTTTTAATGGCAAGTACCAGATCTAAAGCCCTTTCGCACGTGACTGAAAAATCTTTTACGATGGTAAAATCGAGCGTTTCACAACACTATTGTGAGCTGTCAAAAACGACTTCTTTCGATGCCCCTACTTTAAAATCTGAGTCAATAGAAAAAGAAAAAAAGGTAAACAAATATGGCGGACCGGCAATCGCATTTGTTGTCTATGAAAATAGTGATGGGACCGATGGGAATAGTATTAACTTTAATCGACCAAATATATCCTTCGCGAAATAATTACGAACTCAATACATAAGTAAGTATTAGGTAATAGTGTGGGAACAATTTTTTATGACAAAAAGCCATTAATCCTACTAACAAATTTTAATCGGAGTGACTGTCACTATCACTACTCTCCTCCGAAGTGTCATCATCAGTGACTGTGATGATGAAAGCTTTTGTTACAGCCGCATTGTCAATAACAGTGTCGGAAATTCCGTCAATCACATTTCTCACTATTTTTTACAACTTTGCTTACAACATCTATCGATACTTCCATAATCGCTGCCGTTGTTTTATACAAAAAAGTAGGTGAGGTACTTTCTAAATGTCTGTAGACATTTAAAAGAATCCTTTTCATAATATATCTTCCGTTCGTTGTTTTTTACAATCTTGGCTATTTTTGGCGGCTTTAATCCCTATGGTCCAGGTTCACTCATTGTAATCTAAAATAAAGTTAGATAAAGAGACAGACATTTACTTTTCATTTCTCTACACTTTTGAGTTTAATTTAAAAGAAGTTACCTTTATAACAAACCTTTTGAAGACGAAATGAGGCCCGTAAATAGCTAAGTCAAGTTGCGTTATTCTGTAGCAAAAGTGTAACGAAATCACAATGTTTATCTTAGTCCATATATAAAATAGCCAAGTCGTAGTTTAACCAGTCGCAAAAATGCAATCAAATTACAATTATCGGAGTCCAAATATAAAAGCTAAGCCGTAATAAAGTAAATATCAGAAGAATATAATAATACACAAAACCCATAATAACACGAAACAGTAGCATTTTTTTTAAATACCCGCTTTTAGTTTTTCTCAATTTACCGCCACTTCTGGCAGTCATGGTTACGCCGCATACTCACGTATCCGATATTAAACTCCGCCACGAAGTCAGCGAATTATGCCGCTTAACGTTGTAGGTACCGGTACACATCAATAGTTTCCCAAATGACTCACGAACAATCATTTTTGTATATTGTTGGGTATAATATCAAAGAAAAAAATAAGAAAATCGCGTGTCTAAAACAATCGATCGAATAAAACCGAATCGATAACGGAATAAAACTGTTTTATGTACAATCACTACAAATGTTAGTTTTTTCATAGACAAGATAAATTTCGATGAGTAAAAAATCTCGACTAGCCCTTGACATAATATCGTAAAACACGTCCGAAGATTTCTTTGTACTTAATTATTAATAAATATCAGATATTTTAACTAAAAATGTATGTGAACACAAGGTTTAAGGTTCTAAGTTGTGGATAGTATCAAGATTGTGTTTGGAAAGTATGTGGTTACGAAGTAATTCAGGTTTGCAGGTTTGTTTACCTTTTTTTGTCCCAGACTGTAGTTGATTTTGGATTATTCCTTAACATCGATAAGTCGATAAAATAGTTTGGTCAATCCCTCTGACAGTTACATTTTCGCTATGAAAATTCCGTTTCTTGTTACAATATAGGTTGAAAAATCTCAAAAAAACAACGATATGCTGAACAAACCAATTTTAATACAGTATATCAATTCAGTGATCGATATTGAACTGACTTTTACCAACGAAGTATTTTTCCGGTGTTTTCCTCGATGTAGTCATTATTAAATCGTATTTGGAGTCAAAAAACATTCTCTCGGGCATGTGGCCACACGGTGAATAACACACTTGCAAAAGCAAAGATCTATAATAACGCCTATACCCGGTAAACATATATCTGCTTCTGCGACTGTCAACATAAATATAAGAGCTTAATAATTATAAAGACAAATAATAAAATTCGCAAGATGTGGAGTAATTGGGTTTCACTGATTAAATGTTCCTTCTGCTATATAGTACGGTCAAATCGTACAGTCGAGGAAAATGAATGTTTAGCAGTTTAATCGTCCACATAATCTGTTCGTATTATAATGACAAATTACGTCACATATATTATACTCATGAAGTTTTCTAGTTTTATTTCTTGCTGGGTGAAACGGTAGTTCGATTTTCAAACTATATTTGTTTGGTAATCAGATTGTGACAATGACAAAGATACGTCAAACTCAATAATTATAAAATATTGTTTGGATTCTTTCGATATAATAATATTGCGAAAATTACAACCTAATCTGATTTAAAAACTGAACGTGCGGACTTTTCTCACGAATAAGTATTTGGATAATGATTGGTCGTCAACAATTGTCACAGATGAGAAAACGTTTGAATCATGAATTCGTGGCAGATTAAATTTATGGCGGCATACACGTTATCAAGAAAAAAACTGTGTCAACTTGTGGGACTGGATGAGTGCTGATGGCGTAGGCGAACTCCAAGAGCAAATGCAGTGGATTATGTTACGATGTTGGAAGAGAGTATGCTTCCCAGTGGTGTGCGAATGTGTATTCGCAACAGGAGATGCCTAATTGTTCATTCGAGCAAGATAATACACACAGCTAGAATAACTAATACCTGGTTCGATCGTCACCCGAAAATGACTAAAATAATATGGCTGGCTAAATCACCTAATCTTAGCCCTACAGAAAATGTATGGGATCGGAATTAATGGAGAACCGAAGCCCTCATCCGACATTGCAATCAAGCATGGGAAGATATCTCCCTGGGATGGGACCTCTGCACTGAACTAGTAACTTCCATGCCAGACCATTTTTTAGCAGTCCTAATTGTCATAAATAACCACGGGGTCTACACTCGTTTTTAAAACATGATTTATTTACTAATAAATATAAACAGGCAAATAGTTTTTTATTTCATTTCCTCGTGTAACTTATTAGATGAAGGGATTGTTTCATAATCATCAGGTATAAAGGTTGTCTGTCAGATAAATATATTATAACACTTTCTTTATGTTCATGCATGTGAAAGAAAAAGTGCACGGCGTTGTATGACACATTTTTTATCTGACTATTGTGAAAGTGAGAAACATGCCAAACATTCTTCTTTAAGGGCTGATTTTTCAATCCTCAGTTAAAAGTATCCATTAGTTCAAATTATTACCATTCTTATCTAAGCTCATCAGTCAAAAAAGGATAGAGCTTACATTTATTTGACAGATACTGTTATCTGCGGCTCTACCGCGAAAAACGAAACTCGTAAATTTCGAGGATTTGTCTCTCTCACTCTAATGACGCCTTCGTTTGAGTGACAGAAAAATCCTCGATATTTACGAATTTCGATTTTCGCAGTGGTAGGCCTGGGTATTGAAAAATCAGTCCTTAGTCGTATTAGTGCGTTCGAGTAACAAAAGTCAAAAAACTTTATGGAAACATACACGGAAACACGGAATTAAGTATCCTATTGCTGTCAACTTCAATACTTGTCACTGACGTCAATTCCAAAGACAGACAAAGACAGAAATATGCTGTTTTCTTCTATTTGACGATTATAGACATGTCTTGGTTCGTTATTAGTCGCTTGCAGTCGGAAAATGTAGCACGACTAATTTCAGAATTATGGCAACCTGCTAAACATTCATTTTCCTCGACTGTACATTAAACTCGCAAAATATGTAGTAAAGCTGCATTTTTGGTATGTTATTTAGACACCATAGGGCAGTATAAAACCACATTTTGCAAGCAAAAAAAAGTTGTGCTAGCTGCGTTATACGTAAAAAACTGTGAAATTTATTGTCTATTTTTAGTTTCTGATTTTTATAAAAAAAGCCTTACGTTTTTTGACAATATGTATCAGGTAACGTTAAAGATGATTGAATTGGTAACAAGATGAGATAACATGAATTACCGTAGGTCTTATAGTTTCAGAGATTCGAGACTTCAAATAGTACCCTGTTTTGTAAACTAGATAAAATGTTGAGTTTTGCTAACGTTTTTGGTTTAATATCGCCTTACCTATTAAAAGCTAGAATAATCAAAATTCTACTGCGAATTAGCGTTATAACTATATAGCCGTCTCAAATGTGTAGGATGAATCTCCTAATTACTTCCAGTAAGTACTTTAAATACGTTTATAAACCTAAACAACTTATCTCATTAACGTGCCTGCCCCATTTTAAACTTCTGTCTAGCCACATGCCCAAGTACCTAACGCTGTCCACCTGCTGTATAATATGAGTGTTATCAAAACTTAGTTTTAATTGATTAGTCCTTTTTCCCCTGATAAATAGACATACTTTTGTTTTTTTATGTGAAATATCTAAGCCTAGATACTCGATGAATTTTGAGAAAATGTTCAACGCACTTTGTACGTCCGCGGTTGCCCATGATAAGTTTTTTCTCAAACATGCAATGAAATGTTGTAGTTATGTGCCTAAAAAGTGGCCGGGAAGTACCTCGTTGCCGGCCTAGGCCGGCAAGTGCCTCTTTTTTAATTTTCATTTGACATAGGGTTGTGACCTGGCATCTTGGCTTTTAGCCAATAATTATCTGTTAGTAATATTAGTATTAAAAAAGTATTGGCAAATTTTTGCAGTTATAATTAGGTATTTAAATTATATAATTTAAAATAAATGTACAATAACTACTCAAAATAATATTTAAAAAGCAGTATTATACGGCGCGATCCGTCGGCCCCGATCACCGCATGCGATTAATTGGACCCAACCGACCGCGTCGTCTAATACCGCTTTTAAAGTAAAAATTTGCAACTTTCAAACAGGTCAATATTAAAAAAAAAAATGAGGTGTCATATTTGACTTTTCTCGTGTTTCAAAGACTTAGTTATGTAGTTGACTTATAATTTCTTAGAAAGAAGATACATTTTTTTGTTTCATTTCATTGCATGTTTGAGAAAAGCATTATACATACCTCGGCCATGAAGTGACGGGTTGCCGTCCGAATACTATCCGGCCTCGCTTCGCTCGGCCGTCTACATATATTCGGCCGGCAACCAGTCACTTCCCGGCCTCGGTAGTAATGTACTATTGTTGAAACTACATAATGACAAAGTCGTCACCGTACAGTGAAATAAACACATGTTGTATGTTATGGCATATTTTGCTTGTTGCTTTATTAAATAGGGTTGGTGACATCAGATCAGTGCCGGATTTACCTGTAGGCCAAGTAGGCCATGGCCTAGAGCGGCAGATTTTAGGGGCGGCAGAATTGGCAGCAAAAAAAAGTTTTTTTGGTGTCAATAATATAATTTGGCAGATTTTACAAGCGGCAGAGTAGAAGCAAACTTTTTTAAACTTCGGCCATGGCGGCAGAATTATAAAGGGTGGAAGGGAGCGACCGAGTCTAACAACCATTACGATGAACTTTCAGTAACACAGTACCAACATCGAAATATCTATAAAATAATGTATCCCCTCATACACAGTGAGTGATTAGTAGAATTCAATAGCGTGGAAAAGTCAATTTTAACCAAGATACTTGTACAGTGTTTTGTATGAAAAATAATATCAATATGCGACTCTACCCTTGCCACACAAGCTCTAGAAAGCGGTCCTTGAATTGGAAAATGAAGAAGTTCTAACAAAAATTAAAAATTGGTCTCAGCATAATTAAACCATTAAATAAATTTCAACTGGGTTTTTATACTCAATTAAAATTATTTTTACTACGCAAGTGCGGGTGGTTCGAAAAACCCGCTCAGCTCGAAGGTGTTGATACATTTTCTCGCCAGTCTGCCTGCGACCACGGTTGTAACGTCATGCTTGAAACGTCAGGATAAAAATAAACGTAAGTTTACGCGATTAAGATCCGTTTATCATTAAAATATCAAATCAATCAATATTACAATAAAACCACAAGACAATATTATATGGCTTTAATGTTATCTGATAATTAACAATTATTGAAAACAACCTTTAGTTCCATCTTGTAGCCATGTTTGGTAGCTCAGCTCATGGTTGGCTTCCAAATGAGTAAAATATTCCTGATTCCAAGCTGAATACAAAATGGTAATTATTTAGCCGTATCTTGTAGCCTGGTTTGGTAGCTGGCTTTTAAATAAGAAAAATATTCCTGCTGGCAATGAAACGGGAATTCTGAAGTCCGAGGAAGTAAGTAGCTGGCGTTTAATCTTTGTGTGAGATATTTTTCAAACTGCACGCTATACACGACCTTTTTTTTTAAAGGAATCCGCGTATTAAAGCACCTCAAATACACCTAGAACAGCAATTTCCATGCGACTAAAAAGAATAAGAACTTTAATGAAAGTTTTTGAAATTACAGACTCTCAATCTTCAATAGAAAGAATTTACAAAATGATAAAATCAGCGTCGCACACTGGAGGATAAGAGAATCTTTCCCATTTGGTAGCTGGCCCCAAGATAGAAAAACACGTATCTTATTTCGTAGCTAGCTACCAAATATATGGCTACCAGATGGGACCAAAATCTGAAAAACAGTTATTGCAACGTTCAATAATTAAAAATAAATCTGGGAATAATGAAACCTTCTAATCAATTGGAATTGCGTTTTTTTTGTAAATTTATTTGTAGTGCGCTAACAGACGACATTTCAGTATTTTTTACAATTAAATAACAAACATAATGAAAGAAAGTTACCTGATTATTAACAATTAAAGAAACAATCAGAAAAAACGTCGCATATACCTATTAATGTAATGGATTTAAAACGTACGTTTCAGGGGTTTCTTCTTTGAGTAGACTACTTCGAATCAGGAATATTTTTCTCACGTGGAAGTCAGCTATGAGCAACCAAATCTGGCTACAAGATGGGACTAAAAGTTGTTTTCTATAATTGTTGATTATCAGATATATTTAAAGCCAAATTTAATAATGATGTTTTCTGGTTTTATTGTAACATTGATTGATTTGTTGTTAGCGAGTGAGCGTATTAAAAATAATTTTAATTAACTATAAAAACAGAGTTGGAATTTATTAAATGGTTAATTATGCTCAGAGTAATTTTTAATTTTTGAATTTTAGAACTTCTTTATTTTAGAACTGAAGATGAACTGGGACAAAATCCAGGAGAAAGAAGAAGAAGAAGAAGTTCTTTATTTTCCCAATTTAAGGACCGCTATCTAAACTATCTAGAGTTTGTGTGATAAGGGTAGAGTCGTATATTATTATTTATTTCCATACAAAGTACAAGCCCAGTCTCTTCGCATAAACTCTAATCTACCACTGTATCGGTCTCTGTATGTTGGCTGGGCGTCCATCCCTCCACACCAGCTAAAAGTTCGCGTACTGTACAAGTTAAGAGAAGGTCTGCTACTGCGAACACCGAAATTCGTAAATTGCCCGAAATTTAAAATTTGCGGATTTCGTAGTTCGCGGTAGGGATGCTGGATTTCCTTTCCTGTCACGAACGCTCCGGTACGCACACACGGATGTGAAATGAAATACCTGCCAAAGTGTCCAAGTGTTCCTAAACGACTAATGTACGAAGCTTTTTTTACGTTTCCTAACAAATTATTCAAATTAGCACAGTGGATAGGGGCGGCAAAATATAAATGGCCTACAGGCGGCACTGCATCAGATCACCCTGTGTTATACCCATTCCGGTAATACGAGCAATAGTTTCAGTAGGTACTAGTATCTATTACTAGAATTCTTTCTTTCAAGAGTTCTCACAAGTAGCTACACAAGATGGCTCCGATTCCAATACCATCCAGGACGGATTGTGGGACTTAATGGAATCAGTAATAAAACTTATCTTCAACTGAGTAAATGTATTAAAATATATTTAAATTAATTACATTGACAACTTATATCATCAAGAAAAACAGAAACTTAAATTATTCTAACATATTGGCATAACGACTTAAATGACAGCTTAGCCGCCAGCGTTTCGCAGGCGGTAGTAAGCAACCCAAAGAGGTTTGCCACATCAACCTCCCCCGAGACCTTTCAAGGTCGATATCGTAAAGGAAACCAAACCCGACGACCAGAACGGGTCCTCTTAGGCTCGGCGACGGAAGGAGTAGGATTGACTATGTCCGGTGCTGGCGCAGCAACAGAAACTGGGGAATCGCTACAACTATCTGGCTTATCTGATAAAATGAACGCTGGTTTCAATCTATCAATAGATACGGAAATAGCTTTTCCCGAAATGTTGATGACGAAATATTTGTCCATCCTTTCTAAAACTTGATATGGACCCGCGTAAGGTGGCTGAAGTGATTTACGCACCAAATCTTGCCTTACGAACACATGTGAAACGGTGAACAGATCTTTGTATACAAATATTTTGGACGTCCCATGGCGTGCTACAGGAGAAGGATGTAAACTTAAATAACCAAAAGTAGCAATAACGGTATTATTCGCGGCCAAAAAGTTCGTAGTTTATCCGGCAACGTTTTTGTCCACGCAAATAACTCACAGGAAAAACACATAAATCTGAACCGGTGTCGATCAAAAATTGGAGTTTAGATCTAGCGTCAGTGACAAATAAACGGGAAGACGTTAAATTACATTCGCCGTTTGTGTCACTATGCTTACCAGCCGCTTCGTGCGACTGGCTAACTAGTTTTTTGGATAATTACAAGGAGGGATACACTTATCTGCGCGATCGCCGAATGTGAAATGGTACCAGCAGTACTGCCAGCCGCTGTCTGTACGGGGACGACTGCTCGAGCGGTGACGTTGTCCGGGGCGAAACCGTGATCTTGGCTTAGAGTTTGCACGACGCGTTGACTCGGACATGGCATCAATCCTATTAGACAAAACTTCAATTTTTTTGCTCAAGTCGTCGATAACCGAACACTGCGTGGTAGACGTTAAAGCAACTGACAGTTGGGGTGTAGTCATAAGCGAATTAGCTTCGTATGCCTTGTCAGCCATCTGAGATAATTTTTCTAAAGGGACACCGTCGTCCTGCATCGCAATCAGACTTTGCAGCAGAGGTGGGAGACGGTTTGACCATACAGTGCGTATAAATTCGTCGGGATAATTGGGGCCGGCAAGGTTGCCAAGATGGCGTAGGAACTGGCTAGGCTTCCTGTCTCCGAGTTCCGCCATTGTCATCAGCTGTTTGATTTTCTCATTCCGTGAAGCTGACGTACGGGAAATTAGCTCTTTTTTTAACGTCTCGTACTTGTTTTCTTTCGGCGGACTTACAATTATGTCTTCTACTTCTGTCGCGTATTTTGCTTCCAATACCGAAATCACATGGTAATATTTTGTGGAATCCGAAGTAATTCCCGCGACTTCGAATTGACCTTCTATTTGTGAAAACCATAATGCTGCTTTGTTAGGCCAAAACGGTGGAATATTAACGCTGACGCGACAAATTGCAACCGGGTCGATGTTGCTTCCAGTTTCCGTCATTGTAAATTATGTTCTAAAATATATATCGGTGGTCACCAGTTGTGGGACTTAATGGAATCAATAATAAAACTTATTTTGAAATGAGTAAATGTATTAAAATATATTTAAATTAATTACATTGACAACTTATATCATCAAGAAAAACAGAAACTAAAATTATTCTTACATATTGACATAACAACTTAAATGACAGCTTAGCCGCCAGCGTTTCGCAGGCGGTAGTAAGCAACCCAAAGGGGTTTGCCACAGATAAAAGGCCCGATATGTCGATTTTGTTGTAAGCGCTATTTATGTCCATGAAACATCTGACAGTGGGAGCTCCTACAGTAAAACCCATTTGAATACGAGTTACTAATCTCGATAAATTTATCTAGACAAGATCTTGATCTTCTAAATAAAAAAAATAAAAATTCTTTATTTCAGACCATGGTTGCGATCCATATTTTGTTAGTGATATCTTAAAACTTATAATTATGTTAGTAATACTTATACCTACTTAACTTAGATCTACCTATAACTACCTCAATCCAGTACTTAATTATTGGGCTATCTAGGCGCTCGTCTAACACCCTTAGCATGCCGTTACTGTTGCCTCGGACACGTCTCAGCAATGAGGCTATTCTCTTTCGCCTGATGGCGTAGAAGTCGTCCGTTTGCGCCTCCGCGAACATGCCTGACGCACTGCAACGTCTCGGCAGCCTCAACAGCATTCTAAGGATGTTATTGTACTGGACCCGCAATGTATTGTAGGCCCTTAGAGTAAAACTTGCCCACAGACTGCACGTGTAAAACGTCTGACAGAACGCTTTAAATAGTGTCAGCTTTAGTTCTGCGTTACATCGTGCAAATCTGCGGGCAAGCATATTACCTCTTATTGACATGGCCCTCCTTTCTCTCTCCATATCCAAGTCATCCCTCAACTCGTTATTGATTACATGACCCAGGTATTTGAACCTGTCTACAACTCCGAGTGTCACTCCCCCCAGCATGATCTTAGGTACAAAAGTCGGATTAATGGTTTTTAAGGCTCGAAAAGAGCCTTAAAAACCATTACCACGCTTTTTCCTGCATTGTAACTAAGACCATGCCTCCCCGCGTAGTCTTCACACGTTGCAACAAGTTTCCTAATCAACTGAGGGCCCCAGCAGCACCATGTCATCAGCGTAACTGATGTTGTTGAAACATGTCTGACCTACTCCACGATTAACTCGTTTACATATAAATTAAAGAGGACTGGGGAAGAAACCCCCCGCCTTACCCCGCACTGGAGCTTATATTCGTCGGAATCAACTCCTGCCTATCTCACACGATTGATCTGGCTACTGTACCAGTACTTCAGTAGCTCAACGTATTCTTTTGGCACACCCGTTTTTTCTAGCTTGGTCCAAAGTATATCGTACGCAACCAGATCGAACGCTTTCGATAGATCCAGAAAACACGCATATATAGGCGTATTTCTATCCGTATAGTACTTGACCGCTTGCTTAAGGCACAAAATTGCAGTTTCAATTGAAAGCCCCGATCTGAAACCGAATTGCGCGTCGTGCAACTTCACATGCTTACAAAGCTGTGCATTAAGCAAACTGTCAAGTACTTTTGCTAGCACCGTTGCAAGTGAGATAGGCCTGTAGTTCCCTGGATCTGACAAATCCACCGTTTTATTTTTCACCAGCGGAATTACTACAGTTCTCGCGAGTTGCTCGGGAACGTAAGCGTGTCTTAAGCACAGCGTATAAAACATAGCAAGCACACGTGGCATATGTACCCCAGCATGCTTAAGATGTTCAATGCTGAGACCATCATAGCCGGGCGATTTTCCCCTAACCATCTGTTTGATAACTAAATCCACTTCTTTAGTCGTAAACTTTATGTTACTACTACCCATGACTGTCTCAGCATTGCCCAACTCGACTGACCTTGGCAATAAGTGGATTGGACAGTGAACACACGCTTAAAGTGGTTAGCGATTGTTTTCCTATCACTTTACCCACCTACATTCACTGGGACACCTGTAAGAGGGTTAGACTTGTTTGTGTTCTTCCAGAAGGCCTTAAAATCTTTTGCTACCCGGTTCGAGGCTAGGATATTGCTTTTTATTTGTTCCTGCCTATCCTGACACCATTTCAGCTTTGATTTAAAAAGCCTCCTGCTTTCGCACATCTCCTTATACACTAACCCCTGTGAGGGTTTATTTGCTAGCACCCAGTTTGAAAATTTAAGCCTAGCATCCTTATGAGCATCGGCCACATACCTATTCCACCCAGCTATACGTGCCCGGGCATTTCTCAGAGTGTAAACGGACATCTCATTCATCTGGTCACGTTTTTTTGGAAGTGGCCGAATGATTTGAGGTTGGCTTTGGTTGTCTTATAGAGAAATTGGTGCTGTATCTGAAGACCGAAAATGATACCAAAAGATGTAGTCACTTCCAAAAAAACGTGACCAGATGAATGAGATGTCCATTTAAGCTCTGAGAAATACCCGCCCCTCTCTTACAATATGTTACTTTACTTAACCTGCGTGCCTCCTCTGTCAGTTCGTTAGTAATATAATTATATACATTTTATCTAGTATAACTTTATGGTTGTGTTCCTTACATAAATGATCTGCACACACTTTGAGTTCGGCTGGAAAATCAAGCAATCTCAGCTTACTATGGCACTGCGCCTGATATTGCTCAACTTGTGACGCCTCTCTTTCCCCCAAATTGCACCTTTATTTGGCACATCATTTAACATACACTTAATTTGTATCTTAGATAAATCACAGTCAATCACAAGCGGCAGGTGATCAGACCAATACACGTCATATTTTACCTGTACGTATCCGCGCTGCTTCAGTGACGATGCAGTGGTCTAACCACCTGTTACATCCATGAGAGTCACTGGTATAGTTTAGTTAGTTTATTTAATCTCAATAAACAAGTTTCGTATAAGTAGGTATGTAGTACATTTTTCTTATATTACTACTCATATATTGAACGTTCAATAATAATGAAAAATTATATTACTTACTAATTAATAAAAAAATATAAACAAATCAAATTATAGCACAATTATAAACAATCAAATTAAATACAATAAAAACTAAAAATTAAAATCTGGTACTAGGGGTACCTATCAATAAGTTATTTATATGTATAAGTACGAGAATTCACTCCCAAGGTATCCATATCAACACAACACCACTTTTGCAACTCACAAAACTGCAGCAACTCGCGACAGAATAACTCGCCTGGATGGGAGTTAAAATATCCGAGGACATAAACCGCCTGAACATCCGCCTGAACATCCGCACTAATCTCAAACACTCTGTAAACGTTGGTAAGTTTTCCACCGCATTCACTGGCATATATACGCTTAAAACAAATGCACTTGCATTCGGTCACTTTATCCGAATGGCTGCCAAGCGCACGCTTACACATTTAACTACTGACACTTCCGAGAACACTGATTTTCTCCATAAAATAGCAACACCTCCATGGGGTCGCCCAACAAGCAATCCCGCGCCGCTATCCACCGCCGAGGTTCCCGTGTACGCGAAATCATCGTGTATTGTCCCGAGCAATGGTAAGTCATGGACCAAAGTCCATGTCTCTTGCAATGCTAAGATATCCGCTATTTGACATAGCTCCCTTATACCTTCAATCGACCTTTTAAGAGATTTACAGTTAAAACTGACTAATCTGCATAAAACCTATTGTTACACCTGAAAAGCAATATTTTTTTTCCAAATACTATTCCAGTCGGCGAGTAATGATTGTGTGAAAAACTTTACAGAAACATGACAACAATGCAATTGGTCGAACCTCTCCAGAATAAGCTTTAGCAGCTTCGGTACAGAAACAATACTGGGGACAAAACTATACTCAAAAAATCTATTATACAATGTAATTAGCATATGCTTGCCTACTTCCGGTAGGATACGAGACATTGCCTGCCCCTGGAGCCGTGTCCGAGCGTTTACCACAATTGTTTAGTTCCTGGATCGTAACCGGTGAGGTTAGCAGTCTATTCGGGTGAACCAGTAGTAGATCTTTTCTCTCTTGATAATGTCAGACGATTCGAAAATGCTTATTAATAAGCTTACTTGAATAAAGAACAGTTTGACTTTGACTTTGATCATTTGATCTAAATTACTAAGTAAAGTTTCTAGTTTTTCTCTGTTGACACTAGGTCGCATCGATTTGTAACCTTTGATCCACCTCATTTTGGGTCACATTTCTCTGGAAGAGGTCACACAGTCGTGATATCATTACAAAACTTTTCCCAAGACTTCTGTTTCTGGCGTTGGATTGCTGTCCGCGCATTCTTTACCTTAGATTGTAAGAAATCGAGATTGTCAAGTGTAGGATTTTTCCTAAACTTTGCTAAGGCCAAGCGTCTTTCAGCGACTAATTTCGGAAGCTCCTGCGTTCAGTAGGTTGTAAAGTAATCATATGCTTCTTGATGGTCTAGTGGCAGGATAATTCCAGATAATTTTTCGCTTATTTGATTCCTATAACCAGCCCAATCAGCAGGGTTACTAATGATTTACCAAAAATAAATTGCCAAAATTTAAGATCCCAAAAAATGTTTTCCAAAATTTCATTTGCCAAATAAAGATTTGCCAATATTATTTTTCTCAAAAAAATGTAACGCAAACATTTTATTTAGTTTAAGAATGTTAAGGCAATGAATCACTTACCAAGTAGTGTTTTGACCAATTTACATTAAGTAAAATGTTTCAGTTGGAAAAACATACATTGTATTTTACGCTACTAAAAATAAGGCAAATGATAATATTATTTAATGGAATATTCAAACGCCATCAGTAATTATCAGTTTTTTCGAAATGTTTTGTTTCCTAAGCGTTTCGGACAAAAAAAGTTATTAGTTTAGTACAGTACTCTGCCGCAACCTGATTTGTGCAGGTAGCTATTAAACAAAAATAATTCATTCATAAAACCAATACTTACAGATAAAAATAAATATAACATTAGATTATATAGCATAAAGTGCATTTTTTTTAACTTGTTGCAACGTGTGAAGACTACGCGGGGAGGCATGGTCTTAGTTACAATGCAGGAAAAAGCGTGGTAATGGTTTTTAAGGCTCGAAAATATAATCCGACTTTTGTACCTAAGATCATGCTGGGGGGAGTGGCACTCGGAGTTGTAGACAGGTTCAAATACCTGGGTCATGTAATCAATAACGAGTTGAGGGATGACTTGGATATGGAGAGAGAAAGGAGGGCCATGTCAATAAGAGGTAATATGCTTGCCCGCAGATTTGCACGATGTAACGTAGAACTAAAGCTGACACTATTTAAAGCGTTCTGTCAGACGTTTTACACGTGCAGTCTGTGGGCAAGTTTTACTCTAAGGGCCTACAATACATTGCGGGTCCAGTACAATAACATCCTTAGAATGCTGTTGAGGCTGCCGAGGCGTTGCAGTGCGTCAGGCATGTTCGCGGAGGCGCAAACGGACGACTTCTACGCCATCAGGCGAAAGAGAATAGCCTCATTGCTGAGACGTGTCCGAGGCAGCAGTAACGGCATGCTAAGGGTGTTAGACGAGGGCCTAGATAGCCCAATAATTAAGTACTGGATTGAGGTAGTTATAGGTAGATCTAAGTAGGTATAAGTATTACTAACATAATTATAAGTTTTAAGATATCACTAACAAAATATGGATCGCAACCATGGTCTGAAATAAAGAATTTTTATTTTTTTTATTTAGAAGATCAAGATCTTGTCTAGATAAATTTATCGAGATTAGTAACTCGTATTCAAATGGGTTTTACTGTAGGAGCTCCCACTGTCAGATGTTTCATGGACATAAATAGCGCTTACAACAAAATCGACATATCGGGCCTTTTATCTGTGGCAAACCCCTTTGGGTTGCTTACTACCGCCTGCGAAACGCTGGCGGCTAAGCTGTCATTTAAGTTGTTATGTCAATATGTAAGAATAATTTTAGTTTCTGTTTTTCTTGATGATATAAGTTGTCAATGTAATTAATTTAAATATATTTTAATACATTTACTCATTTCAAAATAAGTTTTATTATTGATTCCATTAAGTCCCACAACTGGTGACCACCGATATATATTTTAGAACATAATTTACAATGACGGAAACTGGAAGCAACATCGACCCGGTTGCAATTTGTCGCGTCAGCGTTAATATTCCACCGTTTTGGCCTAACAAAGCAGCATTATGGTTTTCACAAATAGAAGGTCAATTCGAAGTCGCGGGAATTACTTCGGATTCCACAAAATATTACCATGTGATTTCGGTATTGGAAGCAAAATACGCGACAGAAGTAGAAGACATAATTGTAAGTCCGCCGAAAGAAAACAAGTACGAGACGTTAAGAAAAGAGCTAATTTCCCGTACGTCAGCTTCACGGAATGAGAAAATCAAACAGCTGCTGACAATGGAGGAACTCGGAGACAGGAAGCCTAGCCAGTTCCTACGCCATCTTGGCAACCTTGCCGGCCCCAATTATCCCGACGAATTTATACGCACTGTATGGTCAAACCGTCTCCCACCTCTGCTGCAAAGTCTGATTGCGATGCAGGACGACGGTGTCCCTTTAGAAAAATTATCTCAGATGGCTGACAAGGCATACGAAGCTAATTCGCTTATGACTACACCCCAACTGTCAGTTGCTTTAACGTCTACCACGCAGTGTTCGGTTATCGACGACTTGAGCAAAAAAATTGAAGTTTTGTCTAATAGGATTGATGCCATGTCCGAGTCAACGCGTCGTGCAAACTCTAAGCCAAGATCACGGTTTCGCCCCGGACAACGTCACCGCTCGAGCAGTCGTCCCCGTGCAGACAGCGGCTGGCAGTACTGCTGGTACCATTTCACATTCGGCGATCGCGCAGATAAGTGTATCCCTCCTTGTAATTATCCAAAAAACTAGTTAGCCAGTCGCACGAAGCGGCTGGTAAGCATAGTGACACAAACGGCGAATGTAATTTAACGTCTTCCCGTTTATTTGTCACTGACGCTAGATCTAAACTCCAATTTTTGATCGACACCGGTTCAGATTTATGTGTTTTTCCTGTGAGTTATTTGCGTGGACAAAAACGTTGCCGGATAAACTACGAACTTTTTGGCCGCGAATAATACCGTTATTGCTACTTTTGGTTATTTAAGTTTACATCCTTCTCCTGTAGCACGCCATGGGACTTCCAAAATATTTGTATACAAAGATCTGTTCACCGTTTCACATGTGTTCGTAAGGCAAGATTTGGTGCGTAAATCACTTCAGCCACCTTACGCGGGTCCATATCAAGTTTTAGAAAGGATGGACAAATATTTCGTCATCAACATTTCGGGAAAAGCTATTTCCGTATCTATTGATAGATTGAAACCAGCGTTCATTTTATCAGATAAGCCAGATAGTTGTAGCGATTCCCCAGTTTCTGTTGCTGCGCCAGCACCGGACATAGTCAATCCTACTCCTTCCGTCGCCGAGCCTAAGAGGACCCGTTCTGGTCGTCGGGTTTGGTTTCCTTTACGATATCGATCTTGAAAGGTCTCGGGGGAGGTTGATGTGGCAAACCTCTTTGGGTTGCTTACTACCGCCTGCGAAACGCTGGCGGCTAAGCTGTCATTTAAGTCGTTATGCCAATATGTTAGAATAATTTAAGTTTCTGTTTTTCTTGATGATATAAGTTGTCAATGTAATTAATTTAAATATATTTTAATACAGTTACTCAGTTGAAGATAAGTTTTATTATTGATTCCATTAAGTCCCACAATCCGTCCTGGATGGTCTTGGAATCGGAGCCATCTTGTGTAGCTACTTGTGAGAACTCTTGAAAGAAAGAATTCTAGTAATAGATACTAGTACCTACTGAAACTATTGCTCGTATTACCGGAATGGGTATAACACAGGGTGATCTGATGCAGTGCCGCCTGTAGGCCATTTATATTTTGCCGCCCCTATCCACTGTGCTAATTTGAATAATTTGTTAGGAAACGTAAAAAAAGCTTCGTACATTAGTCGTTTAGGAACACTTGGACACTTTGGCAGGTATTTCATTTCACATCCGAGTGTGCGTACCGGAGCGTTCGTGACAGGAAAGGAAATCCAGCATCCCTACCGCGAACTACGAAATCCGCAAATTTTAAATTTCGGGCAATTTACGAATTTCGGTGTTCGCAGTAGCAGACCTTCTCTTAACTTGTACAGTACGCGAACTTTTAGCTGGTGTGGAGGGATGGACGCCCAGCCAACATACAGAGACCGATACAGTGGTAGATTAGAGTTTATGCGAAGAGACTGGGCTTGTACTTTGTATGGAAATAAATAATAATATACGACTCTACCCTTATCACACAAACTCTAGATAGTTTAGATAGCGGTCCTTAAATTGGGAAAATAAAGAAGTTCTTCTTCTTCTTCTTTCTCCTGGCTTTTGTCCCAGTTCATCTTCAGTTCTAAAATAAAGAAGTTCTAAAATTCAAAAATTAAAAATCACTCTGAGCATAATTAACCATTTAATAAATTCCAACTCTGTTTTTATAGTTAATTAAAATTATTTTTAATACGCTCACTCGCTAACAACAAATCAATCAATGTTACAATAAAACCAGAAAACATCATTATTAAATTTGGCTTTAAATATATCTGATAATCAACAATTATAGAAAACAACTTTTAGTCCCATCTTGTAGCCAGATTTGGTTGCTCATAGCTGACTTCCACGTGAGAAAAATATTCCTGATTCGAAGTAGTCTACTCAAAGAAGAAACCCCTGAAACGTACGTTTTAAATCCATTACATTAATAGGTATATGCGACGTTTTTTCTGATTGTTTCTTTAATTGTTAATAATCAGGTAAGTTTCTTTCATTATGTTTGTTATTTAATTGTAAAAAATACTGAAATGTCGTCTGTTAGCGCACTACAAATAAATTTACAAAAAAAACGCAATTCCAATTGATTAGAAGGTTTCATTATTCCCAGATTTATTTTTAATTATTGAACGTTGCAATAACTGTTTTTCAGATTTTGGTCCCATCTGGTAGCCATATATTTGGTAGCTAGCTACGAAATAAGATACGTGTTTTTCTATCTTGGGGCCAGCTACCAAATGGGAAAGATTCTCTTATCCTCCAGTGTGCGACGCTGATTTTATCATTTTGTAAATTCTTTCTATTGAAGATTGAGAGTTTGTAATTTCAAAAACTTTCATTAAAGTTCTTATTCTTTTTAGTCGCATGGAAATTGCTGTTCTAGGTGTATTTGAGGTGCTTTAATACGCGGATTCCTTTAAAAAAAAAGGTCGTGTATAGCGTGCAGTTTGAAAAATATCTCACACAAAGATTAAACGCCAGCTACTTACTTCCTCGGACTTCAGAATTCCCGTTTCATTGCCAGCAGGAATATTTTTCTTATTTAAAAGCCAGCTACCAAACCAGGCTACAAGATACGGCTAAATAATTACCATTTTGTATTCAGCTTGGAATCAGGAATATTTTACTCATTTGGAAGCCAACCATGAGCTGAGCTACCAAACATGGCTACAAGATGGAACTAAAGGTTGTTTTCAATAATTGTTAATTATCAGATAACATTAAAGCCATATAATATTGTCTTGTGGTTTTATTGTAATATTGATTGATTTGATATTTTAATGATAAACGGATCTTAATCGCGTAAACTTACGTTTATTTTTATCCTGACGTTTCGAGCATGACGTTACAACCGTGGTCGCAGGCAGACTGGCGAGAAAATGTATCAACACCTTCGAGCTGAGCGGGTTTTTCGAACCACCCGCACTTGCGTAGTAAAAATAATTTTAATTGAGTATAAAAACCCAGTTGAAATTTATTTAATGGTTTAATTATGCTGAGACCAATTTTTAATTTTTGTTAGAACTTCTTCATTTTCCAATTCAAGGACCGCTTTCTAGAGCTTGTGTGGCAAGGGTAGAGTCGCATATTGATATTATTTTTCATACAAAACACTGTACAAGTATCTTGGTTAAAATTGACTTTTCCACGCTATTGAATTCTACTAATCACTCACTGTGTATGAGGGGATACATTATTTTATAGATATTTCGATGTTGGTACTGTGTTACTGAAAGTTCATCGTAATGGTTGTTAGACTCGGTCGCTCCCTTCCACCCTTTATAATTCTGCCGCCATGGCCGAAGTTTAAAAAAGTTTGCTTCTACTCTGCCGCTTGTAAAATCTGCCAAATTATATTATTGACACCAAAAAAACTTTTTTTTGCTGCCAATTCTGCCGCCCCTAAAATCTGCCGCTCTAGGCCATGGCCTACTTGGCCTACAGGTAAATCCGGCACTGATCTGATGTCACCAACCCTATTTAATAAAGCAACAAGCAAAATATGCCATAACATACAACATGTGTTTATTTCACTGTACGGTGACGACTTTGTCATTATGTAGTTTCAACAAAAACTTATCATGGGCAACCGCGGACGTACAAAGTGCGATGAACATTTTCTCAAAATTCATCGAGTATCTAGGCTTAGATATTTCACATAAAAAAACAAAAGTATGTCAATTTATCAGGGGAAAAAGGACTAATCAATTAAAACTAAGTTTTGATAACACTCATATTATACAGCAGGTGGACAGCGTTAGGTACTTGGGCATGTGGCTAGACAGAAGTTTAAAATGGGGCAGGCACGTTAATGAGATAAGTTGTTTAGGTTTATAAACGTATTTAAAGTACTTACTGGAAGTAATTAGGAGATTCATCCTACACATTTGAGACGGCTATATAGTTATAACGCTAATTCGCAGTAGAATTTTGATTATTCTAGCTTTTAATATGATACTAGTATACGAGCCCCGATGCAGTGGAGTTCGTCTAGTTCGAAACAATTTTTACAAATTTTTGAATATTTTAAAAATGATCACATTATGCTAATGATAAATTGTATGAACGTTAGTCATGGTTAATGTACTACATTTAAAGAGACACAACAATCTGAAGTACGCTTTTGTTGTTTAATAAATCGATTTTAACAAACCAGTGTCTAAATTATATTTTCGTTCACCATCGTAATTCTGCGCTTATAAGCTTGACGCAAAATTCGCAGTGCATCAGGTGTACCATGTCGTCTTTAATATTAATGGCGTTCTTTACATTCATTGATTATTTACAAAATAAAAAATTGTGGAAAAAATTAAAAAAAATACCTCTCGTAATATAGTTTTTTTTTATTCTGATTTATTAAGTCCAAATATTTTATACTCAAAGAAACTATTTTAGTACTACTATTGAATAGTGAAGGTTTTGTCTCTAAAACCTTTTCCCCCGGATGAACGGGATAATCTCGAAAAACTGTCTAACTGGACGAGAACATATGCATCGGGGCTCGTAAACAGTCATCCAAACAAACTCAACACAGTGCAAGATCTGGCAATGCGTGTAATTGGGGGTTTTATTAGAACGACTCCCTTTAAAGCGATGGAAAGTGATCTGTGTCTCCCACCCTTACACCTGCGCAGGAAGTACCTGGCGGCTAAGTTTTGGTTGAGATCTCAAATGTTTAAGACCGATGCGCAATTGTGCAATCATGCATATTGGCATACAAAGAAAATACCTCTTATGTGGCCAGGGATCTAATGAATATTTATCTTTCTTCAATCGTTAATGTGTAGATAGTCCATTATGTATGATTTGTGATGTTTGTATTACGGGGGTGACATAGCTTATTCGCTAAAACTTCCAGAATTAAAAAAAAGAATAAAAAAAATGAAATTGATTCTATCGAAACCTGATTTGTGCAGATTAGTGGTATTTGCAGTAAGAGATCGATAACATAAATTTGATATTTTTTATGCAAATAATTGATTCTGAATCACTAAGGCAATAGAAAGTTCTTGAACAGAAAAATGCTACTACCTAGCAAAGAAAAGTTCCTAACAGGGAAGAAAAAGCACGTTTTCGAATAGGTGGTGTGAAAAATAAATTATTTAACCAGACATGAGGCTTACAACGCACATGTGTCATCGCCCATATGGAACCGCCTTCTTATGTATTCATAGATATTTCTGTGTTTTGCCTCGATATCTTCTTTATTACTTAAGTCACATGAGACCTTTGAACAGTACATCATTCTAGTATAAACACATGAACACAATTGGCAGACGGGAGTCGAAGTGTCAGCAGCATACGGTGTCATGTCAATTGCCTCGCTTGAATAATAGTTCGAGGTGTTGCATCTTCTGGCTCTGTCTGAAATTGTCAAATCCATCATTTACGACGACTTTATAAATACATGGATATTTTAAGACATAGTACATTCTGACAAATAATTTTTTCTTAAAAGAGCATTAAAATTATTCATACCAAATAATTCGGCACGCAAGTAGAGCAAGTAGTGATAGGTCGTGGTAATATTCCCGCCACCCTACCAGTAAGTTTCCATTTGGAAACATTACCAGTAAGTTACCAACGTTACCAGTAACGTGATCTACGTACCAAGATGTCGAGACGAAAGCCCAAAACAGGGCCGAATGGAGGATGCTGCAACGACAGGGGGCCAGCCCCCCTTAATTATGATGATGATGATGATCTACATCCACTTATTAATTAGAACATGACAATTAGAGCATGGTCAAATTACTTTATTCACAAGTTGGTAAAAAGCGTTTTTACCCGCTCGTATTAAAGGATAAACGAACGCTTTACGAGCTAGTGAGGGGAAAAAAGTATTGACAGTATGCACTAAATAGCGAACCTTGACCTCGTTAGAGCATCGAAAAATCCTGCGGGCTAACATATTTCCGCGAACCACCAACGCCCTACGTACTCCTTCAATATCTTTGTCATCCTTGTTGTCGTCCCAAAGTTATGGGACATGAAGGGGAAGTACCTTAAATACCATAGATAGGATATTTTGCTGAAAGAAGAGATATTTTATTTTGAATATTAAATAATACTGCATTAAAAATAATCCAAAAAAATTTTTGCTTTTCCTAGGCATCGAACCTACTTTAATACGAAATTTTTTTTTTCGTAATTTTATGATGTCATTCGAAAGAATGGACAAAAAATAACAATTTTTCTTAAGAAACATTACCTAAAAGTAAAAGAATAACCAAACAAGTTTGGTTCAAAATTCGAAAAAAAATTGTAGTTGGTTCGATTTCCGGGTGAAGCAAGTAATTTTTTGAAAAACTTTGAATGCACTATTACTAAATTTTAAAAATAACATTAAGTCTTCTTTCAGCAAAATACACTATCTAAGATATTTAAGGTACTTCCCCTTCATGTTTATAACATAACTTTGGAACGCCCTGTATAATTATGATGCCCAGATATAGTCATCGGCCAAAGTATCATTTGCTATGAAGACAGGAAATATTGGACATGCACAACGATATTTTTACTGACATTATTATAAGAGCGCGTAACACATTTTGCGGCCACTGTATTATTATTACTCGTATTATTTTCATCACACTTGCTATTTAAGCGTGCCATTGCTCGCATACACAGCGGGAGTAATAGAAAAGTGAAATTCCCTAGGGAGTAATAGAAATGTCAGTACGTCATTGAATAGTATTTCGTCTTAAAACTTTTTTTTGTCGGCAGGTGTGATGAAAAATATTGTATTTATGCATCACGGTCGGTAAGCGGAATACTAACTCGTCATTCTAACAATCTCGTTAGTGATTTCGTACTTACCTCACTTGATGCACAATGTACTAATATTTATTCATGAAAAACAATTACAAAATTTACATAAGCATTTTGTGTTTGAGTTTAGTAAAACGTCCCACTTTATCGATTCTAGTTACGGAGCTACGGGCAGTTTAGTGAAATATGGCAAAACCTACCGACAATCGACTTTCCAAGAAAACCTATAGAACATACTGTTTTAAACCTATGATTTTGATTTTGACGCGCAAATGTTTAATTTATGCACTTTTTTAAGTCCTCAAATTTTAGTGCCCAGTGTCCCACTTTGTCGATTACCTAAAGAAATAGTCAATGTCATATTTGTTCCTATTTTAGGGTAGAATTTCTACTTTGTCGATATTAATTGAGTTATTAGTAGTTTGTAATATAAGAAAGCATAAACTATCTTTCGGTAAAAAAAAATTGTCTCCAAGCGCTTCTTTTTTTATAACTCATCCAACTCGCAAAAGTGAAAAAACGACAATTGTGAAAACGTTGCTTAAAGTTTGGAACCGCAAAAAACACACTTGTACTTTGAAGTTATGTAGTAGATGCTATAAAATGATTTGCCATACTTTATGGAATTTAAGGCTGCAGCTCCATTGAGGCGGAGAGGAGCGGAGATATGCAAAATTGACCAATTACATTCTTCAAATTCAATATGCGGAACACTGTGATGCGGTCTCATTGGCCAATTTTGCACATCTCCGCTCCTCTTCGCCTGAATGGAGCCGCAGCCTAAATTAGGCACCTAGGGGGAGGTGGGGCACATTGATGCACAAAAATTCAAAATGTTTTTTAATGGAGGAAAAGCACCATATGTGAATATTTATTTTGACGTATACATTGGCTAATATACCAGTTTATATTTTTATTACGAAAAAGCCGCTAAAAGTGTTTAGGTATAAAGATATACTGACTTAAATGAAAAATCGTTTTTGTATCATTCTGCCCCTTCTGTGGGGTACTTTGATACATAGGGTGGGGCAGTTTGATGCTTATTTAAAATCCACGAAGACAGTGATATATAGGGCGATCTAAGTTGTTTTATTAATTTAAAATTAGAAATAAAAGCCATGTTATTATTTGAGATCACAAAATACACTTTATTCAGCGTGTTAACAATATTTTAATAAATCAGTCTCTCAAGTTTCTTTAATTAACAATATTAGGATAATATTACTAGACTTTGTTACTTTCTTAATTATTACTAATTAGTTATGTATTATTAAATCAGTCTTTGAAGTTGTATATGGTTATTGAAAGTATAACACAACATGACAAAACCTCCTATTAAAATAATCAACGTTTTTCTTAAATTGTCTAATCAAAAACATCACAGACTTTTAAAAAGCCTTTCACATATTTAACAAAAATAATCATAACAGTCATTATTTTATCTTGATATAATGCCTATTGTACATTATATCCAGTTAAATCTACCGAAAATGAATAAAGCGATGATGTTCGAGATGTACCTTTGGAAAAAGTTGGTTTTGGCATTTGCAAAACTACGTCTTTAACATCTACGCTTGCTTTGTCTTCCACAACTGGAAATACAAACTTAGTCGACCCTGATTTTTTTCTGAGATATGATACTTGATATTCTGTCATACCATACTTAAAGACGACCTTAGCAACGTAATAAATTACAGTTTTCTTCTTCTCGAATTTAATTAGTAAGAAATCTCCGATCTTTATATCTTCGTGGTTAACAGCTCCAAGAGCTACCCCATCTTCTGATTCTGATGGCATTTCAATGTCTTCACTATCACTTGTCATTACGACTTCGCTTTGACTGGAGTCTGAATCATTTTCCGGTGGCAAACATGTCACTCTCTTATTCTTTTTCACTTCTGTTAATCCCAACAGCTTCTTTGCCGTTTTCAGTTCTTTAGCCTGTTGTTTTGCTTTTTGTAATTCTTTCTTTCTATCCTTTTCCTTGCGTAAACTTTCTAGCCTATTTTTTTCTGGTGTTTCAGTGTATATTCTTGATCGTCCCTTTTCTCGTCCCTTCCTTTTTGGTACATTGTCAGTGACGGACTTCTTTGGATAAGGTCTAACTACTTCAGGTGAAAGAAAACCTCTCGATGAAGAAACATTAAGAGGATCATCAGCATCAGGCACTGTATCAAATGGGTCGGTCTCCAAATCAGGGGTTTTATTTTGTAGTTCTCTATTGACAACCTCATTATTTTGACTTGTTTCCGTATCTATAAAGTCTACATTTTGGATTTCTGCGTTGTGATCGTTCTCGTCTGTTAAGTCATGATAACCCGTTCTGAAAATGTCTATTGGTGCAAAGTCGTCATCGTTAAATATGAGTTTATTGATTGGCCATATCCCTGTCTTCGTAAAACCACTTGTGATGTTTCTTGGTGTAAATGATTCCAAATAGGCAAATTTTGACAGTTCAGCAATATTGTATATTGTCAAAGTTTTGCCCACATTTTGAATATGCCAATCATTGAAGGCAATCTTCAATTTCCCTTTGAATGGCCCGAACACACTGACATCAAGGGGTTGCAATTTGTGTGACGTGTGTGGTGGAAGACTCAAATAAATAATACCATTGTCACGGCAGTAGTTAACCGCTTCTATTGATATGTGAGATTCATGGTTGTCACAAATGATTAGAACGGGGTTATCCGTATTGCTCGAAGTAAGGCGTTGAATGTGTTTTAAAACTTGGATAAACAATTCTGATGTCATCCAGCCGCTTCTGTTTGCCAATCCTAGACTTCCATCAGGAGCACCATTTAGAAAGTGATCTTTATAATGGACTCTTGGAAAGACATAAACTGGAGGAAGAGAAGAACCAGTTGCGGTTATAATTCCACAGAAAGTTACTAGCTCCCCGCGTTCTGCAGAAACTATTTGTCCCACTTGCCTCTGTTTTCTTTCAGCAAGAACTTTGGGTGTAGCAAGTACTGTGCTTATGCCTGTTTCATCTAGGTTTATTATACGATCAGGTGTAAAAGTATATCGTCTCATTATGCGTTCGTAATTGTCATGAAATTGACCTACAGCTGTTTTATTAAAAGCAAAACTTCTTGCTGCACTTGTGTTCTCTGGCTTTCGGAGACTCAACTCTGTATTTCTTTTCCTAAAGCCAGCAGCCCAATCTTTTCCAGCGCATTTGTTTTCTTTCCAGGATTTTGGATATTTACACCCAGAGTATTCTGCGTACTCATATGCCAAAACCAAAAGCTGTTTCAATGAAAGGCCGTAGTGCATTTTACTGCAATTCAACAAATATTGCGTCAACGCCTTTTCTTGTTCTATTGAAAATACTTGTGCGACTGTATACTTGGAACCATAGATACTTGATGGAGTGGCCGTAACAGCGTGTGGAGTAGACGATGTTGCTTGTGTCATCTCGATTGACGGTGCTGCTTGTGATGAAGACGGTTCTGCTTGTGATGAAGACGGTTCTGCCTGTGATGATGACGATCCCGCTTGCGATGATGACGGTCCTGCTTGTGGTGATGAGAGTACTGTTTGTAACGATGACGCTTGTAATGAAGACAGTGCTAGTGGTTCTTGTGAAGACGATACTGCTGTTGACGAAGACGATGCTGCTTGTAATGAAGATAGTGCTGCACGTGTCGATGAAGGTCCGGCTGCTTCAAATGATTTTCTAAACTTCTCTATGCGATGTTGTAGGGTTGCAGCTTTGATGCCATATTTGTCGGCCGCTTTGCGTATAGATAAAGTCTTCGATAGTACTTCGCGTATAGCATCTTGAATGTTTTCTTCACTAATATATTTTCTATTAGTCTTAGGTTTATAGGTGCGGACCATTTTCTAGACAAAAAAATGTAAAAAAACATGTTAATATATTGTTATTTGTGACGGGGCACTTTAATACACTAACGGGGCAGAATAATACACTAAAGGGGCAGATTGATACGTATCATTCTTCCCCGTTGGTTACTGAATCAAAGTGCCCCAACGGACTTTTTTTACAAAAAAATAATTTAATTAATTATGGATTAATTATATGGTCAACAACATAATTAAAAACACTTTTGAATATATTCACTTACCTTTGGCAATATTAACCGGCAGATATAACTAATAAGACGGTGCTGAGACACGATCACATTTCACGTAAAATTTTACTACGCGGCAGCGTGAACACGTTTACACTCGTCGACGGCCAACGGCGAACTGGCGGCGAGCGTCATCACAACTGTCGTTCTTGTGCGTGTCCTTGAGCGTGCTAGTGATGTGGCAGACTTCGTGGCGTGTTTCGATTTTAAAATATTGGTACTGTATAAATGTGCCCCGTGCATCAATGTGCCCCCCCTCCCCCTATTGAAAATCATACGTTACGTACGTACGTATTCTTGTGTAACCTTAGTAGTTTGAATATATGTAGTTGTATTCTCAAGCTAAAAAGACAGAATAGTTCTATGAATCCCTTTCATATCTTCATCATCATCATCATTACCATCATCATCATCATCAGAGCTCGGAAAATCCATAGCAAAACAAAAGACTGTCACAATCATACTAAGGTGAGAAACATTTTTTTATCGATATCGGGCATAGATATATGAAAGAGAGAGATTTGTAACGAAGCGAAATTGTAATGAGTCTCGGTGTTTCCGAGGTTGGGCCTTTGCCACGCTGTGATTGGCTAAAGCGCAACCATATGATGCGGCACTAGAGAGGAGGCTACGTCGATAAATTATTATCCATAGATATTTTGATAAGGCCGGAATATTAAGAAAAACATTAAAATCGATCTATCATTTAATAAGAAATAAATACAGATTAAAATATCGCATTGGACGATGTATCGAATCTTTATAAACATTATGTTATCCGTCGCGCCCTTGTTAGCGCGAAAATACCGACCGTCCTAGAGCCCAACGGTCTGGCTAGGGACGACGGCAAGAGGCCTGACGGAATGACCCTGGTGCCCTGGAGCATGGGCCGGCCGCTAGTTTGGGACGCCACCTGCGTTGACACTCTGGCGCCGTCCCATGTTTCGGTCACCGGCGTTGCTGCTGGCGCCGCGGCATCATTAGCCGAAAGTCTCAAGCGCCGCAAATATGCTGCTTTAGGAACCAGCTACATATTTGTGGCGTTTGGTGTGGAGACCTTGGGGCCATGGGGGCCAAGTGCACATGGACTTTTTAAAGATCTAGCGGCTCGCCTAAGAGAGACCACAGGCGACCAGAGGGCTGGCCAGTACCTTGCACAGCGTTTAAGTATAGCTATACAACGGGGGAATGCGGCCAGCCTTCTGGGTACCTTGCCCACTGACGGCGATTTAGGCCAATTTTTTTATTTATAGGTAGTTAAGTCCTTATATTGTTTGTTTTCATTTTATGTCGTTTAATAATAAATTAGAAAACTTTTTTCTTACTTTCGTGTCGGATCTGGTTTGTAAATAATAAACTACAGAATGTCAATTATAAACATATATTTGAATATGAACAAAGCAATTTATTAACGACATTATCTTAATTGTGGCTGGGAATCACATGAACAAATAATTATTTAGACGGTTGTACCCTTAATAAATATAATATTATCAGCCGTTTCCGCGATGGTCACATATTTAAATAAAACAATTTCAACCTTTGACAACGGTTATTGTAAAAGGTTCAATAGTAGATTGTTAACCAAGGGTGGAAAGGCACCCATCTCCGACGAGGTAGTTTGGCGCTCGAACGAAGTGAGAGCGCCAATAGTGCGAGTCGGAAATGGGTGCCTTTAACCCGAGTTAAACACTCTACTTTTCATTACGAATGAGAGGAAAGAGAAAACATAAAAGTATTAATTGAATGTAATAGTTACTAGTAAGAATTTATTTTTAAGTATAAATTCATATATGGCAGTATAACATTATTCCGTCGCTTACCTACGCGTATTAAAATTAAAAAAAAAACTTGATAGGTTTGTTCCTCTTGGTCACGGCTAATTTAAAACTAAAACATTTAAATTTTAACCGAAAAATTAAAATAATTTAATGAATTGACATATTTAACTTGCGATTATCGCTACATAAAAAACAAAAACTAGAAACCAAGAACTAATATCTTCCAATTTGTTTCTAAATAAGAGTAATTGTTGGCACTTTGTTCGGCTTGGTACTTACAATTTTACAAGGCGAGCTCTAATAGGAACATATCTTTTTGCAACCCAAGGGCCGCGATGCATCGTTTTCCACCCGTATCATAGATAAACAACAACCCACTTTCCGAGCATGAGCAATGAAAAATAATATAATACGCGATATAATCTATATATATTGTTTTACCTTTATGAAGATAAGATATTGATACAAAGGTCAAAATATGAAAGAAAAATTGAATATAATCAAATACATCAACAATTTATCGATCCTATTTGTCATCGGCACGGTCAGTCGTACCTGTAGTTCGCGGCCTGCTCGCAGCGGCCGTACCAAGAAATGACAGGACGGTTGTGAATATCGCTAGTAATTGGATACATTGCACGGTCACTTACCAAATTGCAACTTGCTTGCTTTTCTAAGCCGTCAATGTAAAACGCACATACACTTTGTCACTGAATAGTTCAACCAATTGGTACGCCCAAGTAAAATCATTATGACATTTATGTCAGCGGTTTGTTGTTATATATTATTTGTAAAAATACGTGGTTTTGTCAACTAATAACTAAAAAAATCAATACTTTCATGTGGTACGTGACTCAATAGTCCTTGAAATGTTTATTTACACTCCTATTTTTACAAGAAATAACGGCACAATTCGGCATTTTGCGGATATATCCGATCCGAGCTCATCCTGCAGTCGCGGGTAAGTTGCGACTGGCTCATAGGGCGCGCATCTGTCACACTATAAAGGCCTATCGGCCATAACGCTGCGACATGTTCCATGCCACCGTTAGCTATCTATACTGATCTGTGATATCGGGTAAGATTTGTCAAAAAATCATGCCGATATGTTTCGGTAGGCTATATGACAACTATACACCTTAGTTTCATTGCTACAGTCTTTTATTTTGCTATAGATTTTCCAGGATCTTATTATCATCATCATTATATCAGCTAGGTATAAGATGTGGTTAAATATATAATTCATTAAATATGAACAGTATTGTTGAATAACTATCGATAATATATTTTTGATTATTTTTAGATTTGAATTATACTGTGTTTTTAACCGACTTTAAAAAGGAGGAGGTTTACAATTCGTCGAAATGTTTTTTTTTTTTATGTATGTTCCCCGATTACTCGAAGACGCGTGGACCGATATGAAAAATTCTTTTTTTGTTTGAAAAGGTGTTAAAAGCCTATTTGGGTATTATATATCGCTTGTAAGTATTTATTTATAATAAAAAACCAGAAGTACGTGTGAACGAAAAGCTTGTATTGCTAAGAAGGATTTTATAAAGTTTGCCATGTATAAAATATATTTTTAATGTTGCTAGACTTCATGTCTGGAACATGGAGTCTGCAACATATTCCACTAACAGAAAAGAACATGCAAGAACATTGTTATAGTTAAATTATTGCACCCTTGTGTTACATAGTTCGATATTTGGAGTGGACTGTAATCTTTTAAGGTTTATTCATTATTAAAAATAATTTATCACTTACTAACAACTTAATAAGTTGCTATGTACGCAAGTTTGCAATACTACTATGAATGTGGTCATGATAAGACATTAACCATAATATAAAAACAAGTGCCACTTCATGTAGAACTAAACATAAATTCTGAAACATAAAATGAAATCTTAATTCAGTATATGACTGGTAAAACCATTATTTTAGTACGTACACAATTATCAGTACAATTATAAGTCATATACCTTAAAATAACAAGTGGCATTCTTATAGTTTAAAAATACATATTATTCATCTAAAGGCAATATACAAACTTTAGTGACAGAAGTGGTATGAAATTTGCCATTTGCCTTGCTTACCTCTAAGGCTCTTACCTTCCCATCCTGGCCTCGAAAGACTTTGGTTACTCTGGCCATAGGCCAAGTCATTGGCGGAGTATTCATCTCACGCAAGATAACAAGAGAGCCTTCTTTAACATTAGGTAAAGGAGTCTTCCATTTAGGACGGTTCTGTAGAACATTTACAATATCGCCAAAAGTGCTGTTGTAAAGCAGTACACTTCCGCCAAAACTTTAATCTGTTATCAAGTAAATTTGTGATATCCTGTTCAGGATCACAAGTCAAAGGTGCACCGGTTAAGAAGTGTCCCGGTGTCAAGAAGGAAAGATCCTCGATGTCAGATGACATTGGCGTTATTGGTCGCAAGTTCAAAATACCTTCTATCTTAACTAACACAGTATACAGTTGTTCATATGTTAAAACATGAGAACCTAACACTCGTTTTAAATGGTACTTAACACTTTTTACAGCGGCCTCCCATAGGCCACCGAATACTGGAGAGTAACTCGGTATGAAATGGAAAGTCGTTCCCAATTTCGAGGTAACATTTTGAACTTGCAATTGATGACATTTATCATTATTTAATTTATAGAGCTCAGACAACTGAGTATTAGCCGACTTAAAAGTAGCGGCATTATCACAATATACCTCTTTTGGGACATTACGTCTTGAAATGAATCGTTTGAAGCTAGCCAAGAATGTATCAGTTGTCAAATCTGATACCAACTCTAGGTGTATGGCTTTGGTGACAAAGCACACATACACAGCAATATAACCTTTAGTTGTGATGACACTTCTCACTCTTGACTGCTTTATCAGGATCGGCCCGGCAAAATCAATACCTACTTTGGCGAATACACGGTCAATGGTGACTCTACCTGCGGGTAACGATCCCATTAATTGCTTAGCTGTAACACCCTTAAGTCTAAAGCACGTGAGACATATTTTGTTTACAAACTTTTTCACCAATCTCAAAGCATTAACTATCCAATAGCGTTGGCTTAAACTACTTAGAACTTCTTTCTGACTAGCATGTAGTAGTTTTAAATGCTCATTCTCAATGATGAGGCAAGTTACCCTAGATTCCTTTGGTAAAATTATTTGATGCCTTTGGCTATAAGGCAAAGAAGAGTGTTGCAACCGTCCACCTACTCTGAGAATGCCATTAGCATCAATGAAGGGGTTGACAGATTGCAAATATGTAGAGACTTGCCTACCTGCCCTCAGTGAGGCCAGTTCCTTGTCAAAGAATTTTTCCTGTTCCTCTTTTATGAAGAAATGCAATGCCTGTGTTGCCTCACTAAATGTTACGAAATTAGATTTTATCTTTTGAGATCCTGGCTTTACATTTTTACAAAATCTTTGAACATAGGCAAGTACATTAGCTGCCTTGTTAATGCTAGAATATTTTTCTAACAAATATTTTGCAAGAGAAACCGATTCTTGTGATGCCATACACACTGACTTGGAACCTTCAGCATGCTTGACCTCCGGTAAGCTTTTAAGTACATCATAGCTATATTCACTAAATCTGGATCAGACATGCATTCTGGTTCACACCACCACAGTTGATTACCTTGTAGCTCGGTAGGTTTTACGCCTCGACTCAAACAATCAGAAGGATTGTGGTCTGTCTTTGTGTAAGACCATTGAAAACCTTTTGTATATTCGTTTATTAATTTGACACGATTAGCGACATAAGCGTTCAGTTTCGTTGGATCCGTTTTTTGCCATGCCAATACAACTTGAGAATCACTGAAAAGATGCACACTTTCAATAGGAATCTTTTTACATAATGTATTGTATGCTCTAAAGCATAATTTTGCCATCAAAAGTGACGCATTCAATTCTAATCGTGGCACAGTCAGTTTCTTATCTTTTGGTGAAATTCGGCTCTTAGAGCAAAGAAGTGACATAGATACCTTGCCATTCTTGGCAGTGACTCGCAAATAGATCGCTGTTCCAAATGCAAAGTATTATTTACATCATATATGGGAATTTTTAGAGGCAAAGAAACTGTAAATTGATTGTTTTCTAGTTTGACAGTTTCAGTGAATAATTTTTCACACTGTTGTTGCTCAGAGGTATGTTCCGCATATATTTCAGGCACCTTTTCTGTTTGCCAAAATTTGGACATAGTATTACTAATATCAGTTTGACATTCTTGACAGAAAAAAGTAACAGCAGGCTGCTTGAGAAGTGAAGATGGGACGTCACCGCCAGCAATGTAACCAAACTGTGTGTGGATGAAGCAGGGTGTGGCATCAGGGTTCATCAGCTCCTCAGGTTGCGCCAACATGCTCTGAAAATAGACATTAGCACCCAATAAAATATCTATCTCACTTGTTGTATAGAAAGAATCATCGGCTAGTTTTATGTTTTCAGGAATCTTAATCTTGGACAAATCAATTCCAGTCTGTGGCATGTCTGGGGAGAATTTATCTACTACTAGCAGATTTGCTTGTGTCTTATATGGATAAACACATGAGAAAACATCAAGTATCAAACGGCGTTTTACAGTTTTTTCAGTTAAAGTAATGCCAGTTACATCTGTTGATTCAATTATAAGCGGATATCCTAGCTTTTTGGCAACTTTTGTAGTAATAAAAGAGTTCTGAGAACAACTGTCAAGCAAGGCTTTGACAATTATTTCTTTGCCATCACTAGCAATCAGTTTCACCTTGGCAGTTGGCAACAATATAAAACTTTTCGCTTTATTCTTGTCACTGTTATTGTTGCTGAAGGTGACACCTGGTTGATCTTCGTTTATATGCAGTAGAGAGTTGTGTGGCCCCTTACATACATTGCATTTGAAGTGAAACTTGCATTTCCCTTGATGTATGTTGAGACATATCTTGCACAGTTTAGTCTCTTTAACAAATGCTAGCCGCTCCGCTATAGTGGCTAAAGCAAATTTATGGCATGCATATAATTTGTGTTCCTTACCGCAGAACAAACAGCTTCTGGGCTCCTTGGTGGTGGCAAGTCCTGTCACACTCTTTGCAGGAGGCATTGCAGAGGGCATCTTGACACCAACACCGCTTGCAGACGCTGAATCAGCCCGTCCCTCGCTGTTCTCTAAGGCGAGAGCCCGTTGGTCTATAAATTTCAAGAAATCATTGAACATTGGCTGTTTTGTCAAATCCCTGTGCAGATGATACTCGCGGTTAGTGACAGGATCAAGCTTCTTGTTCATTAGACATATCAGCACACTGTCCCATTTGTCAATTGATTCACCCAAATTCTTTAACGCAGCAAGATGCTGTTTGGTAACTGAAACCAATGATCGCAGAGCACTAGCACTAGATTTATTTAAAACAGGCAAGTCGAATAAGGCATTAATATGCTCATTAATTGTTTTGTATTTGTTATCATACCTATCAGCTAAAATTTGGAGAGCTTCAGAATAACTAGCCCCAATAACGGGCAAGTTTTTGACTAAGTCATAGGCCTCAGCTTTTAAGAAGCTTCTCAAGTAGAAAAACCGTTGAATATTGTCAAACCCTTCATTGTTATGCACAAGTGCAGTAAACATCTCGATGAATGGCCGATATTCTGTGTATTTTCCACTGAAATTTTGTAGCTGTATGTTAGGTAATTTTACTTTTGAGGCTACTTGTGCGGATTGCAGACCTGATCCTCCTGGCGAAACTGCAGGGGAAGGTCCGGAAAGTTCCGCGATCCTCTGACGCAACGCGGCTACACATTCAAAATAGCAATTTTCTGTTGGTGAGGGATCCTCACCATCTCCTATTTCGATAGATAGTGTTTCGTACTCACAGTAAGCTTGTTGCGCCTTCTCCAGCATTAGCTGCAGAATTTCTTTATTTTCGTACTCCATAACAGGTTTGTTTTTGAGTCTCGTAAGAGTACCTTTTTTGGCACCACGACGTGCTTTCAGCTTCGTCGTCTCCTCCTCCTGATTGGTTGCCATGCTATTAAATTAAATTAAGAATAGTTAGTGCCTTGAAATTGGTTTAGTGCGACATAACATAAGCGTGTTTTACAATATTGTTGTTAGTTAAGCTATACTTACATTATTTATAAAAAAACAGGTTATTTTATAAAACTCGTGCACACAACACCAATAATAATTGCAAATATTCCAATCCGATAGCAATGGCGACGACCGGCAATTGTTTTTGACGAACGAAACGAATCGCAATGTACAATACAATACTGCCGTCCTTTGTCTAAAACCTATCTAACCCACAAATTGTAGTTTTGAGTTATGAGCAAAAAACTTAAAAGTAAATATTTCTAGAAAATCTTAAGATTTATTCCGAACTTCTGTTATAAAAAAAATTAAAACTAAATTCAGGCTTACATTGTATGTGCACCATTTTAAAAACGAATGTAATATTTATGAGAAATTACCGTTTTTGTGTTTTAGTGTTGCAAAGAATTACAAAAATGCAAGCGATTTTACCTTTAAAACCCCGTTAAGTATACCTTTGCCGTTTTATAGCGTTGCATAATTACCAGTTCATATCTAAATAACGGCTAAGTACTTAACGTGTTTATAGTATTGTTTTTATACTTTGCAGAATACGCAATGCATAGCTTAATAACGGCTAAGTCACTTTAAGAGTTTATAGTACTTTATGTGTAGGATTACTAGTTAAAAAAAGAATGATATAAACACGCTACTGGACTTTAGCTGTTTTTTAACTATGAAATAACTGTGAAAATCATAGCTAGTTGTATGAATTCCTAAGCATAAAACACGTTACATGACAGATCATTTCCGATAACTAGGTTATAATCTTGTAATGTTATCCAAATGGTTTATTTATTGTTCTAGCAAGTCCTCGTTAACCTACACTTTACAAGTAACAGTTAAAGGGATTTAATAGGTACCTATTTAAAATAAATGAAACAAGACTGTGTATGATAAATCTTTTTAATTCAAATGCGAAACAAAACGAAAAATCAGCCTAAACTTTTTATAATTAGAAAACAAAAAACAAAATTACTTCTAGTTCATAAGAATAAACAAAAATATTTTTTGTGAAAACTTATTTAGTCTTATTAAGTAACATCAGAATTAACGAATTAGTAGATTGCATACCGAGGACAGTAAAGTTATATTAATTACAGACCTTGGCCGGAAAAAGTATAAAATCACTTGTTTGTCTACCTTAACTTCACTTTCGCCCACTTACTTTACAGAAGGGCTAGTAGGTATAAATGTAAGCTTATTGTAACATTCACTTTACTGTAGTTAACGTATCGACGGGTCAAATTATGACTGTCGTTTACATAGACCGTACGTCTACTATCATATTTTCACCCTTCGATATGTTGACTATAAGTAAAGTAACTGTCAAATACAACAGATTTAAATGTATACTAGCCCTTCTGGCTTAGATATGTATCTACCTACTAGTCATTACCCGTAACAAAACAATTTATAAAACTTATTTATTATTTCTTCCTTAATTAACAAACGAGATCAATTATAAAACTTCAATACTTAATTATTATCATCTTCAAATCGTCTACCATGCCCGACATTGCCTATTATATGTTATGGATGATGGAAAGTAGGATATTTCTTACGTCTACAGAGTTACTCTAGTTCTATTTTTTTGCATTATAATATATTTTAACGCTGCATTGAAGGATGTCTTTCTTCATTTTGATTACAGCAGGAGTCTATCATACATTGGATTCTCGAGCTTATTAAATGCCTGAAATTGAAGACAATAATAAATATTTGCCTATATAATAAAGCGTGATGGCAAAAAGTGACGTTTTAAGAATAAGTTTAGGAAGTAGTCTGATTAAGTTGTAAAGGCAGCGGGCTTTTCTATAGCCTCATACGGTAAGTGAAAGTCACGGTGTTCACCCTTACCTCTGCCGAAACCTTTATAATATTACATGTAGTTCAACTTACATGGGTTGCTTTGTTTGTATTGCGGCGTCTTACGAGTATTACAGGATTTCCTTTAATACCTAACATATTTCTATAGATATAAACGCGCGCGACAGAGTGACTGTACTAGAAATTCTATTGTAGATAATTTTGTCGTATATATAATTAACAAACCAACATAATAATATGTATTCTATTAGGTAACAGTCAGGTACAACAATACCTTCAGCGAAAAACTACAACAAAGGGTGTAGCAGGGTAGCCTTGGAAAAAATGCCCCCAGAGGTTTTGGTTTGAAACTATAGTCAAACGATGACTTTTAAAGAGGTAACACCATGCACAAATTTTGGAACCCTCTTACCCACACAAACCCCAATAACTGTGAAACTGTTTTATTTTTTTTTCCTAAACTATGTTAGTGACGGTTTCTATATTTTGCACTACGGCCTAAAGGTATTATTAAAAAAGACAGCCGTCTAGGACTTCATACAAATACAAATAGTTTATTGTTTGAATGTGAGTAGGTAATAAATATATTCATAAAAAAAATCAACCTGTATAACAAGTTTGGCTAGAGGTACAATCACCATTTCTTTTTTATATGTGTCTACATCTTATCTAGATAATTTGCAACTTTCATGTGCCTAATTAGTCTAGGTGCGTCAATGCGAGAATTTTTTTTTAATACTATGGTGCCTACTACGGCCTCACAATATTATGATGAAAGACTTTCGTCTTCATTATTAAATATTACACAAAATGGTAGTATCAATAAGCACTGATGAGTTTAATTTATAATTATTTAGCACCACCTTTTCAAATTGAAATTCCTTGTCGCTGGCGGTATTTTTTACTTATAATATTGTAAAACCGTAGTAGGCACCATAGTATTTCAAAAAAATGTTTCGCTATGATCCACCTAGACTAGGCACATGAAACTTGCATATTATCTAGATACGATGTAGACACATATAAAAAAAATGGTGATTGTACCTACCTCTAGCCAAACTTGTTATACCTGTAGTGTATAACAAGTTTGACTAGAGGTAGGTACAAAATTAAAGTTTTTTTTTACTGTTTTTTTAATGTGTAAGAAGTCCAAGAAGGCTGTCTTTTTTTGATAATAACTTTAGGCCATAGTATTATATTTGCAAAATTTGGAAACCATCACTAACATAGTTTAGGAGAAAAAAAATAAAACAGTTTTTCAGTTATTGGGGTTTTCGCTGGTTAGTGGGGGTAAAAGTCATTGTTTGACTATAGTTTCAAACCAAACCCTCTGGGGGCACTTTTTCCAAGGCTATCCTGCTACACCCTTTAAATGAAAAAGTTGAACATCTAACTAAAATATTAAAGCTCATCAAAAATGTATTTATGTTTGGTTGACAACAATAAACATTATATTGTCAATAAATATTATATAGTCTTAAATAATATGCAGAATAACTACTGTACACATAACTTTAATATATTACACACTTACCGTCGTGTTCCAGACATTTTGCGGTGATAAACATGCAGCCGTCACTGATAACTTTTTCTTCTTTTTTGCCACAGACTTGGAGGAAGTAGTGCTGGTAGCCGTGCTAGGCCAATCCTGGTCAAATTCTGTGATGTTGTGGTCAAGAATGCTGTCTGGGCAAAGAAGACCTCCCTTAAGGGTTCCCGGATAGTGATTTCAGAATTCTTGACTAGGCAGCGGCATGCAGTTTTCACTGAGGCACGCACTCATTTTGGCATGCATAAAGTCTGGACAAGAGATGGCAATATCCTTATAAAGCTGCCAAATGGAAAGAGAGAGCGCGTGACATCAGCTGAGCAGCTCCAAGTACTGACGACCGAATATCCTCCTGTCTCTAAAACTGCTGCATCAACTTCTCCGCCCGCGACAGGTGAGTCTGCGGCTGCTGAGGCCGCGACCGTGCTGGCGCCGGTACCAACGCCTGAAGTCAAAGCGAAGGCTCCGGCGGCACCCAGGAAGGCAGAAGAAAAACGTACGACAAGACGTTGAGGCTCCGTAGCTGCTGTGAGACTAAGTTTTCGTGCCTTTTGTTTGCAACTCATCTCATCATCTACCCATTATCACGTAACTCGTCGTTGAGAACGTAGATACTTTTCTTTTTCTACTCGGTTTTTGTCTCAGTAATGTACATTTAACTTGTATTAAAATCTACCGTACTTTTTGTGGTAACTAATTTTATGCTCGTGACCGCTTTTATTTTATTAAAATAATCTCAATCTGTCACACGTCATTCTGACATTTGTCAAAGCGTTGCGTTTCGTTTCTGCACTTAGTTTTGTCCAACGGATCCGCTATTATTCATTAATGTATTTCTGGAACGCTTATTTAAAATAATTTTTGTTTTTAATATTTATTACGATCCATTTTTTTTTATGGAAATAGTTTTTTTTGTGAGATTGTTTTGTAAACATGTCATTTTCGGTCTTGTTTTATCTAATGTTTTTTTTTTCTTAGTACTTTTTTCTTGTGTGTAAACGGTCGACTGGTGGGTTAAAGAGATCCTTGTTAGTGTGTATCCTTGCACGTAAATAATTATAATATTTATAGTAAGTTATTTTATATATTTATGTACCTACCTTTGAAATATTATGTCTGATGATGAATCTTTTCAATCTGCTTGCGACATGTCCGCTTCTTTTCACTCATTCAATAGCACTGAATCTGAGCCTTATACACTTAACAATTGTATAAAAGACACTTTTCAAAACTACCCGAGGAACTTTAACTTGTGTCATATAAATGCACAAAGTATACCCAGCCATTATAACGATCTTCTCGAGTCTTTCTCTGCTTGTAATATTCACGCCATTCTCATATCCGAATCTTGGCTCAAGCCCAACCTTGATTCTACTTCCTTTAGCCTTCCTGGCTATATCTTGCTGCGGAACGATCGCGTCGGTAAGAGAGGGGGTGGTGTTGCCATATATCTCCGTAGTAATATCCCTTGTAAAATTATTGGCAACTCTCTACCACAAAGTTCGGGGTCTATGGAATACCTATTTCTTGAGATTTGCATAGGTGGGACCAAGACAGCTCTTGGAGTAATATATTGTCCTCCAACTATCGACTATTTTGGAGATCTCGAAGCTGTGTTGGCCCCTTTAAGCACTGAGTACGCGCATCACATAATCATGGGAGATTTTAATACAGACCTTGTTAAGAATAATCTTAGGACGCGCAAATTGTATTCGATCGTGGAGTCAGTTGATTTATCTGTTCTCCCTCTGAAGCCAACTCACCACAATGTCGATACATGTGACTCCTGGTTGGATTTGATTTTTGTGTCATCTGCAAATCTTGTAGACGCGGTCGGTCAGTTGTCGGCCCCAGGTTTTTCGCATCACGACCTTATTTACTTAAGCTACCGGGTCCGGCCACTTAAACCGCATCGCGTCACTATAAATATGCGTAGTTTCGCGAGGTTGGACGCTGATGCGCTTAAAAGAGATGCGAGCCAGGTGGACTGGTCGTCGACTTTTTCGGCACCTTCAGTGGACGAAATGGTCGATTCATTCAACCTATCTGTTTTAAAGCTGTACAACGTTCATGCTCCCATTCGAGAAGTAAGACTGAAGCGCCCTCCTGCACCCTGGATTACCAGAGCCGTCCGTATGGCTATGACAAGACGGGATCGTGCTTTTAGGAGCTACAAGCGAGATCGTTGCGCCGAAAATTGGAGCATGTTTAAATCGGCCAGAAATAAGTGCAATCAGATGGTGAGAGCGGCCAAACGAAAATATATTCATTGCAGCATAGCGTGTTCGTCCCCTGCTGAGACATGGAAATTTTTAAAATCTATTGGCATTATTAAATCTACCTGCTCAACTTCCTCTTCATTCTCTCTTAATGAGCTTAATTCGCACTTTGCTAAGCCTTTATTCCTAAGTCCTGCCACCTTAAGTAATACTATATCTAACATTGCTGCCCTGCCCCGTCCCTTTTCAAAAACATTTTCATTCGCCCAGGTCTCTGATGATGATGTAGGTAAGGTGATTAGGACGATTAAGTCCAACTCTGTTGGCCATGATGAGCTAAGTAGATCCATGATTATACGCATTTTAGAAAATATTCTTCCAGTTTTAACACATGTCGTTAACTTTTCACTGTTTACTGGGGTTTTTCCTTCTGCTTGGCGGAAAGCTTACGTCCTACCACTTCCCAAAATTTCTAACCCCAGTTTACTAAAACACTTTCGCCCAATTTCCATTCTCCCGTTTCTCTCTAAGGTGTTGGAAGCTATTGTACATAAACAACTTTCTGCCTTTGTGTATTCAAATCAGCTCCTTTCCCAGTTTCAGTCGGGGTTTCGCCCTGGGCATAGCACTTGCACTGCTCTGCTAAAAGTCATCGAAGACGTGAGGCAAGGCATGGAATTATCGCGGGTAACTTTGTTGGTTTTAATTGATTTTTCCAATGCTTTTAATGTCGTTAACCATGACCTTTTACTAGCGTGTCTGGATCACTTAAATATGTCATCATCAGCGGCTCAGTGGTTCTCTTCGTATCTTCGAAATCGCCGCCAATCGGTCCGGGTCGGTCAATCCTATTCTGACTGGTGTGATCTGCCTTCCGGAGTCCCACAGGGCGGCATTCTTTCTCCTCTACTCTTTTCTATTTTTATTAATATGGTCACGCCTAACTTTGACTGCTCTTACCATCTGTATGCCGACGACTTGCAACTTTACACCCAGGCAAATATTAAAGATATTGATCGTGTAGTGTTGACCATGAACTGTAATTTAAACCGCCTCTCTGCATGGTCACGTTCTTTTGGTATTGCGGTGAATCCATCAAAGTGTCAAGCTATCGTGCTTGGGAGTCCCCGCATGCTCGCTTTGATGGATTTACCTAACGTAGCTCCAATCAGGTTTGAAAATGTAGTTATTCCGCTATCGCCTACTGTGAAGAGCCTGGGCCTGATATTAGATAGTGGCCTTACGTGGGAGCCCCAGGTCGCCGATGTGGGCCGTAGAGTGACGAACACATTGAGATCGCTCTACAGGTTCAAGAATTTCCTACCTGTAAGCACTAAGATCCTTCTCGCACAAGCTCTTGTCCTTCCTGTAATCGATTATGCTGATGTGTGCTACTCGAATCTCGTTCAATCATCGCTCATTAAACTAGACAGGCTGCTCAACAACTGTATTCGGTTCATTTATGGTCTTCGGAAGTATGACCACGTATCTGTTTACCGCAAGCAGCTGAACTGGCTTCCCATAAGAGAACGTAGATCCCTCCGACTTTTATGTACCCTATATTCCCTTCTTTTTGACCCTCACACTCCTGAATATCTCAAGTCTAATTTTAAATTTGTTTGTTCTCGCCCCGGTAGTGATCTCCGTACCTCCCGCAGCCTTAAGCTCCTTATTCCTCTTCATCGTACCGGTTTTATGACGAATTCTTTCACTCTTCAGACAATACGCCTTTGGAATGGCCTTCCTCTCGTTATAAGGAAAGCTCAGAGTAAACTCTCCTTCAAGCACATGCTTCGCAAGCATCTGTTGTCAAAGTTGCGTGACTAATAATCTTCTTGGTATTTCATTGTGGGTACACTTGTATGTATATATGTATGTGTATGTATGTGTATGTATGTGTATGGTATAAAGTATATGTGTAAGTCTATTAAGTATCTGAATTTTTAGACTGTAATAGTTGTGACTTCATTTTACGATTTTCTTGCCTGCACCTATCAAACCTCTCTTTTTGGCCCAGTGGTTGACTGGTAGAGAATGCCTTAAGGCATTAAGTCCGCCATTTGTACTTTCATTTTGTGCAATAAAGTTTAAATAAATAAATAAATAAATAATAACTATTCGACTACGGAACTCACTCCCTATTGAATTAAGACGTGCCGAATCGATTGCATCCTTCAAAACATTACTTAAGAAACACTATCTGTCACTTCCTTCTTTCACTTCACTTCACTTCATCAGCCTATCTCGGTCCACTGCTGGACGTAGGTCTCTCCTATTAACTATACTATGCGTATAGACGCATTAGGAGGTAAATACCCATAATCGCCACGCTGGGCAAACGGATTGGCGATCGCAGTAATGTGTCCACTATGATGACGCTGCTGCCCATCATCAATCTTGTATCAAAGTATGGTCAGTGACACTTTAATCCCTTAGGGTCTCACCAAACTAGTCGACGCCGTTTCGGCTAATCGCGTACGGAAAAAGCTTTATGTCAACGCAATAAGAGCGAGGACATCGTAAATCGGCTCGGCTCACGCGAAACGACGTCTTTCGACGGGAAAACGGCGTTTTGCCGTAAAGCTGTTCGCATTCGTACGACCCCGTTTGCAGCCTAACGCACACGTTCGCATTCGTAAATCTCCTAATACCGCCGTACGGCTCCGATCACGGCCGACTACCTGCGATAAGCACCGGTCAGAGCTGGCGGAAGCCGTTCAGCGTCTTCGACGGCCGAACATAGCTGACGACGGCCGAAAAGAGCCGATGACGGCCGAAGTAGCTACTGATGCGTTTGTATTTATTCATTTGAATTATTACCCACATTAAAATCTGCAATAGATCTGACAACACGAAGTAATACTGTCGTAATCATACACGTCTGTTCAATTTCAAACTAGTTTCTAACAACTAGTCTCCAAAAATGAGATTTACGATTGCCGATCACCCGCTGTCCTATCTAACTATTCGTCGGACTCGGCGGCTGTACGCGTGCTGTCGGACGTCTCGACGGCAGGACGGAGCACGGGAGAGCCGACCGCCGCTTTACAACTGCTACCGCAGGCGATCGAGCGTTTCCACGGCCGCAAGGAGGATGAGACTGCTTAACGCAGGTGTTCAACCGCGGAGACGGTCGATCGGCTAAATGCGAATAGTGTGGTGTAAAACACTCGGCGAAAGCCGACTCCGCGTCGATTGGTTTGGTGAGACCCTTAGTCGACTCTTACGACACCTGCGGGTAGAATTGGGGTGGTGACAAATGTATTCTTACTGCCGTCACCACACGGTTCCTTAGTTTTGAATTATTTATTTATTTTCTCCTTTCATTCCAATTGACTTAAACTAATTATTTCTCATAGTTTCACTATGTGATGTATCTGTATTTTTATAAAATGTATATGTATTTCTATGTGTATCTATATATTATATATACATATTTATGTATTTGTATTTTGTGTTTATTTTTACATTCCATACAACCTCGTGCGCGAGCGCCGCACAGTGAACTGCCGGCCACGGCGGTCAGATCTGAGGGGAGGGGTTTTGCACTTTGCGGGGTATTAGCGTAGTATTGTTGATTAGCGTGTTTTTAGTCTTGTAACATTGTATTTTTTTCTGTAGTTTTCATCCGTTTAAACTAAGTCACTAGGTTTTAGTGTTGTATTTGTAGCCGAAATCGTAATTAAGTTCATATTAATAAAAGGTTAAAGGACTTTAGCCATGTTTAAGCGTACAAGCTGTTTTTTAATGTAGTATCAGACAATAAAAGTGCGTAACAAAAAAAAATAATAAAAGGGTAAAAGGACTTAAACGAGGATATAAACAGTTTTTGTCAAGTAACGTGTTTTTAGCTGCGTATCATGCAGTTTAATAATTAAATGAATACAACTGCTAAGTACCTTAACATTACTTATAGCTATGTAATGTAGATTTGCTATTTTATAGTATTGTAATCTATCAACTTATACTGCACTTAGCGGGGTATTTGGATTGAGTATCTCCGTGAATATAAATGATAAAAATATGATTCCAAGACCAGTCTATAGGGTTTTAATTCCTCTTTCAGAATCTTTATTCAATTGAAAACTACTATTTTGCTGCTTAGGCCGGTTTTTGGTATAGGACGGCAGAATACGAGACTTTACGGAGCAAAGTTTTTAACCGAAATATTGCGGAAAGCTAATTGCAAACACCAAAATCACTCGAAAACACGTAAATAAAACACTTTTAAAGAAAAAATTGTACAACGCACGAAGAATAGCCGAAATGTCAAACGACTCGAACGGAAACGTCCACCCATAGACGTTGTAGAGTTTGACAAACTCGTAGTGTGACCAGTTTACCGTAGACTTGGCGGCTTCCTATTGGTGACTTGGCTGACAGCTGTTAATGCCAAGTGCGCGTTCGCTGCGCAGTGGATGTGTTTTTGAACGCGTTGGTTGACTCGGTGAATGCACGGGAACATTGGATACATACATACCACAATGGCGGCCCTTTCGAATTTGCTCACCGAAAATATTTTGCTTCTTAGTTTCATTCGATGAAATCGACGCACAAACTATTTTGACCTACAAGATATCCGGCTCGAAGGACCATGTTAAAAGCCTATTTAGGTATTATATATCGCTTGTAAGTATTTATTTATAATAAAAATATTTTAAAAATAAAAATAAAACCGCCTTCAAAAATTCACCCGAACTAAAAATTAAAAAATAATTTTGGTTACTACTACTTCGGATTTCCTACCCAAACCTTTAAACCTTTTATCCTATTCATTGAAATGAAATATATTGGCTAGGTACCCTACAGTTTTCTTAGAAGTCGGTGCCAAGCCAAATATGTTCACTTCGCGAGTACTTATATGTATTTGATAGAGCTTACTGTCACTCCGGTTATGCTATCATCAAAACGACTGAGGAGGCAGACCATTCTGTTGATAAAAGTCTAATCGGAGTGACAGTAAGTTACAAAGCTCTATCTAATATATATATACCTATGAACGTTTTTGGCTTGGCACCGACTTCTAAGAAAACTGTAGGGTACCTAGCCAATATATTTCATTTCAATGAATAGGATAAAAGGTTTAAAGGTTTGGGTAGGAAATCCGAAGTAGTAGTAACCAAAATTATTTTTTAATTTTTAGTTCGGGTGAAGTTTTGAAGGCGGTTTTATTTTTATTTTTAAAATATTTTATTTTTTGCTTTTTAGTAGTGTGAATATAAAATCGTTATTTAGTATGCTCTAAATACTTATAATTAGAATGTACTGCACTGTAGTAGGCTAGAAAACCTGAACTGGCGAACTTATATGAATACAACAACAATCATTTCAAAGATTATAGGTAACAGCCTCAGCATGCCTATATTATTTAAAGAGTCACTAACCGCTAATCAACATGTCATAACTACTAAGCAAACACTTGAATAGATCTCGGAAATGTATGACAGTTGTTATATTCAAAGAATGATCTTCCAACCCCTAATCGTTAAGGAGTTATTCCTTTCATCATCAGCTCACCAACATGAGACTATGACCACCTAAAGGCAAATATACTCGAATAGCTTCCAAAATACATGAAATATGATATATTTAAAGAATTATCCCCCAACTCCTAATCTCTAAGGAGTTGTACCTTCCATCATCAGCTCACCAACATAAAAGGATGCCCACCTAAAGGCAAATACTCGAATAGCTTCCAAAATACACGAAATATGTTATATTTAAAGAATTATCTCCGAACTCCTAATTGCTAAGGAGTTGTACCTTCCATCATCAGATCACCAACTGAAGACGTTCATGACTAGTCGCAAATACTTCATTAGTCTTCGAAAATAAATAAAAAATGTCATGTGTGCCTACAACATTTGAAGAGTTCCCTCGATTTCTCCAGGATCCCATCATCAGATCTGGATTCGGTGACAATGGGACCAACTAGACGGTATACCCTTTCAAACAAAAAAAGAATTTTTCAAATCGGTCCACGCGTCTTCGAGTAATCGGGGAACATACATAAAAAAAAAAAAAGATTTCGACGAATTGTAAACCTCCTCCTTTTTGAAGTCGGTTAAAAAACCAGAAGTACGTGTGAACGAAAAGCTTGTATTGCTAAGAAGGATTTTATAAAGTTTGCCATGTATGAAATACATTTTTAATGTTGCTAGATTTCATGTCTGGAACATGGAGTCTGCAACAAAGGTATATCTTCTAGTTGGTCCCATTGTCACCGAATTCAGATCTGATGATGGGATCCTGGAGAAATCGAGGGAACTCTTCAAATGTTGTAGGCACACATGACATTTTTCATTTATTTTCGAAGACTAATCAAGTATTTGCGTCTAGTGATGACCTTTTTAAGTTGGTGATCTGATGATGGAAGGTACAACTCCTCAGCAATTAGGAGTTTGGGGATAATTCTTTAAGTATAACATACTTCGTGTATTTTGGAAGCTATTTGAGTATTTGCCTTTAGGTGGTCATTTTTTCATGTTGGTGAGCTGATGATGGAAGGTACAACTCCTTAGAGATTAGGAGTTGGGGGATATTTTTTTAATTATAACATAGTTCATGTATTTTGGAAACTATTCGAGTATTTGCCTTTAGGTGGTCATTTTTTCATGTTGGTGAGCTGATGATGGAAGGTACAACTCCTTGGAGATAAGGAGTTGGGGGATATTTTTTTAATTATAACATAGTTCATGTATTTTGGAAACTATTTGAGTATTTGCCTTTAGGTGGTCATAGTCTCATGTTGGTGAGCTGATGACGAAAGGTATAACTCCTTAACGATTAGGAGTTGGAGGATAATTCTTTGAATATAACAACTGTCATACATTTTCGAGATCTATTCAAGTGTTTGCTTAGTAGTTACATACGACATGTTGGTTAGCGGTTAGTGATTCTTTAATCCCTATAATCTTTGAAATTATTCATACCTGCTGATGATACAATGTTTATCTTCTTGATAATGGGATAATTCTTTGAATATTTAAGTTATTTAGTTCAGGTCTCTGGCCTATTACAGTGCAGTACATTCTAATTAAGCCATAATATTTTATTTCAATTAATAGGGTAAAAGGTTTAAAGGTTTGGGTAGGAAATCCTAAGAAGTAGGAACTAAAATTATTTTTTACTTTTTAGTTCGGGCGAATTTTTGAAGGCGGTTTTATTTTTATTTTAAAATATTTTATTTGGTATAGCGGAATTCCGCTCGATCTATATAATTATCGAAAAGAAAGCCTATCACCGATAGTTACCCATCCCTAGGTACTATTTCTTTCTAAATGTATGTTTAAACTTACATTCAGGTATGTAAATACTAAATCGACAAAGTGGGACGCTCCCTATAGAAAATCACTAAACTATACTATAAACATACAAAAGTACTTAGAGTTTGATATTTACCTACTTTTTAGCCATGATAAATGTGATTATTTAGTTATCTTATATTATACATTAAAATACAGATGTCATTTGCATTTTTTTATACTGTACTTTTTAATTCGTTTCTTACTAACTTTTTGATATAATAACTTACTGAAGGGTTCCATCGAATTATATGTGCATTTCTTTGCATATGAATACATTTATAGATACATCTTAAATGATTAATCTGCGTGTCGTGTTCTAAATTTTAAAAAATAAGCCCATGTTTATGATTGACATATTTTCCTTGTTTTTTTATGTTCAAACCTCCGTAAAATTCAATGTACTGAAGTTATATACAAGATTTTGACTTAGTTGAAATCCTAAAAGTATACCAATTCATTTAATACTAACCATTCTATAACTTCAAAGTGTGTTTTTTGCCGTCCCAAACTTTAAGCAACGTTTTCTCAATAGTAGCTTTTGAACTTCTGCATCTTTGAAGCATTTAAAAAAAATAACTATAGCACTTAGGTACATATACCTTATACCAAAAGATAGCGTACAATCTGTAGTATTTGGAACTACTCATACCTCCATACCGACAAAGTGGGACGTTTACCGTAAAACGATCACATTTAGTGTGCCAAACTGGAGTAACTAGTTTAATGGCGCTGCGCTCAGTTCTTACTTATCTAATAACTGTTTTTTATTAGAAAAATAAGGGACTGCAGCAGAATAGTGGAACTTGATAGTATAATAATAAGCTAGTTATCGTGGCTAATGTATATTTCGTTCAAGGCGACATGACAGAGTGTACAAAAACATAAATATTCCGTTACTATGGTAACTTTAAACATATTTCGTAATACAGATTACTATTATTGCCAGTATGCACATATTACGAACATGCACCAAAACACTTTTGTACACGCCTATACTCAGTACATAAAATAAAAACATAACACTTTTGTGCTTAGTTGGGCACAAAAGTGTTGGTTGTAGTGTAAAACTGGAATCGCCTAACAAATTAAAAGCATGCATAAAAAAGGATAGCTAAAAAAAATATTCTATTATTACAAAGCACTTAAAAACATAAAACACAATATAAATTATAAAACATCTAACTCTAATCCGCCCTCTTAATAGGATAATTTGATAGAGATAAATCCTTCAAAAAATCTTTTATCTTCAGGCCAGAAACATCCTTAGTTAGAATGTCTGCTATCATTTTATCGGTTGTGCACATATGCATCTTCCAATATTTTTTACAATATTGTGAATATTGTGATGTACTTACTATTTACCACAATATTAATTAAATCTTCTCAAACTTGCAATGAAATGTTGGCATTACGTACGTCAAATTAAACCAGGAAGTACCATCTCGCTGGTTCGATGATTGAACTTGATAAGTATATTTTATTTATTTTATTTTATTGGTATTAAGGATAACAACAGCCGTAAATAATATTAAACCTATTACTGCTTAAAAATTAAAAATTGGGCCAAAAACAGTCACCCATCGGTTAAAATTGGGTCTATATCGGGTGGCATAATGTTTTTATTTCGAAAAATTTGTCGCATAACAACTTTACGCCGAAAAATGAATGGCATAAACATTGTTGTGCATATTTTTGTTATGCCGAAATTGTTAATCCTAACTTGGTTGTTCCTAAATATTGTTTGTCCTAATGATTTTCGTGTCTAATGTATATGTATCGAAAAATGATTGTGCATAATGGTGATGTTCCTACTATTTAATGTACTAAAAGTGATTACCTACCTTTAACTAACTTTAAGAATATTGTTTTATTCCTTATACTTAACTATTACTAAATAATTCGCCCTGTTGTTCAAAGAATTGAAGCGAGCAATTTTGACCTGGGAACCGGTTGACGAAGCCGGGGCTTCTATTTCCGCTCTAAGGGATAAAAGGTACCTAACGAACCTATCCAGATTAAGGTAGGGGAGGTTCAGATTATTTCTTTTTTAATGCGGGGGGTTCGCCCCCCCCCCCGTTCCCCCTTTTTTTGGTCTTGTAAGTATGAGGATGTGTAACCAATTGATTAAAAATACTTAAGTATTTATAGACTACGCCATTCACTCCGCCCTAGCTTCGAAACCTAACCAATCCACGTCGGTTTTACCTTGGTTTATTACTTGAACATTTTTTTTAACCATTCACCCTGTTGTTCAAATGTTTTGCATGTTGTTATTAAAATGCATATTTGAATGAAATTTCGGACATGATAAAAGTAGGCGCAGTGAAAATTGACAGTTCGAGTAGTAGTAGGGAAAACAATATTTATTACAATGAACATTAGGATTATTAACTGATGTGGATGTGTTATATTATGTTGTTTCTTTTTATATTTTCTTCCTCTATTTTGTCTTTTAGTTCGTGTAATTATGTTCAACGTATTTTATACTTTATATTCCTTGTTTCCTTTATATTGCGTGTAGTTGTACTGCCTGTGTGGTACTTAACCTCACACGTTTTAATAGTACACTGTGTATTCTGTTGTCAATATGGACTTAGAACGTTTTAAGTATCACACACACTGGTTATCTCACAATCGACTGATGTACTGATTAATTAGTTAAAGTACGATATTAATCATGTTTTAACTGTATACTTATGTTTGTAACTTTTCACTTTATTTGTAAAAAAATTGATGTGACACATGGCCTTGTCAATGTTGCGTCATATTTATTTGTTTGTGTGTTGCCCTACTTGGCGTCCTCCATTGGGCGCGAATTGTTAGGCCATGTTCACACGCTGCGGTCGTGGCCAAAAAAATGGGCTCGCCGGAAGATCAGCGTTGGCTTTCGGGTCGACATTATGCTGAGGCGAGTCCATTTCGTGGTATAATATTAAGTGCTGAATCTGTCTGTTTTGTCTTGTCCTGTTATGCTTGTTATATTTGCCACGAATAAATTATTTGTATTTGTATTTTGTATTATGCTTTAGGTCATTTGACGTTCGAGTAATCAATATTAGAATTAATATGGTGTAGGTATTTTAAACGTGTATGCGCAAAATTAAGTAGCCTAAACAAGTAGTATGCCATGTAACATTATGCCAAACATTCTCGGCCAAAAAATTTTAGGACAATCGACGTTATGCGACACGACAGGCACCCGTTCAAATTATCTTATAATTACACACAATTAACCCTTTATAAGGCTGACATTTCGCCGCCCCCGGCGAATACTAAGATAACTGCCATTACCATGGTTTTAGTGTTATGTCATATTTGAAATCTGTGGGTGCTAATGCATCTGTTGAATTTTTTTCGTAATTTTTATTCTGTTATTTATGGAGATAAAAAAAATGCAATGTTATTCTTTGATTTTATTGATCTCTTAAATTGCCAGAATAAACGTCTATGAAGATAATAATAATATCAAAAATGATTATTAGCCCTTACGCTATAAACGCTCGTATCATGATATTCGCGTGAAAATCATTCTACAACAAAAAGACATCAGGTAGTTATCATTTTATTCTCGTATTTAAAATCTTCTGTCTGTTCGGATATCGTCCTTTAGTAAAGATTATCTATTTGTGCGAAACATTAAAACGTATTATCTTCCTTTTCATTTACATACGTTTGACAATCAAAAATTGAAATGGCAGATACAGTACCGCGGGAAATTCCTAAAACGTACCTAGTAATGTTTGTGTACTAAATGATACCCACAACACAAGCCTTAATTGAGCTTACCGTGGGACTAGGTTGATTTGTGTAAGATGTCCCAAGATATTTATTATTATTATTTATTATTATTATTAAATGAGAAACCAATCAGTGCGTTCAGCGTGACGGCTCACCCTACGCGAACCACTCACGCTGTCAGTCTATCAGCCGGAGGACCGAAGGCCCGACAGCTCGCCCTACGGGAACCACTCACACTGGCAGTCTATCAGCCGGAGGACCGCAGGCCCGACAGCTCGCCCTACGGAAACCAGTCACACTGGCAGTCTATCAGCCGGAGGACCGCAGGCCCGACAGCTCGCCCTACGGGAACCACTCACGCAGTCAGTCTATCAGCCGGAGAACCGAAGGCCCGACAGCTCGCCCTACGCGAACCACTCACGCTGGCAGTCTATGAGCCAGAGGGCCGCAATCCCTACAGCTCGCCCTACGTGAACCACTCACGCTGTCAGTCTATCAGCCAGAGGAACGAAGGCCCGACAGCCTCGCCCTACGGGAACCACTCACGCCTGCAGTCTATGAGCCGGAGGGCCACAGGCCCTACAGCTCGCCCTACGCAAATCACTCACGCTGTCAGTCTATCAGCCGGAGGGCCGCAGGCTTTACAGCTCGCCCTACGCGAACCACTCACACTGTCAGTCTAAGTCGGTGGGCCGCAATTTCGTATGCTTCCGTAACTTTGGTGACAATACTATAATATGTAGCTATTAACGTTTGGTATCATTTTATAAACATGCCTTCTTTTGGACCGACTAAACAAGCGAATCAGAGGGTTGTAGGCCAAAGGTCAGCGCTATCGTGCTACTAATGGAATAATGTAACATGAAAACGAAGCTGAGAGCCGCAGGCCCTATATACCCAGTGCTTCCAGGCTACGCGACGGAAGAGTGATTCTCTAAAACAAATCGGAGGGCCGCTGGCCCGACAGCTGGCCCTTGCGAAGGACGAAGGCACGAAGCGATTGCACAAGGCGCTACAGCTCGCGAAGCTGAGGGCCGAGCTGCCAGACACCAGCACTACCATGCTACACAATGAAATAGCGTAACATAAAAACGAAACGGATGGCCATAGGCCACCTGCGAAGGACGAAGGCCGAGCCGAGGCCGGCCGAAGGCCCGGAGCATCCAAATATATAAATATTAGTTAGCGATATACTTTCTCAAATGCATCGGTCATCGATGACGTCTTCCTAGGACTGACAGAAACAGATGCTCTAAATATAACATTTTCGGTAAGCCTTCAAGCATAATCGTATTCCAAGGGAGGATTATTTGAATTTTAATGTCGTTTCTCTTACTCTTCTGACAGATATTCCATTAGTTCGAATAAAATTCGGGAATGCGATCGAACGGATATGGTATTCAAATTCATATTATTTTCAATAAAGTGAATGGAATGTCAGTCTTACTCATTGAAAATAGAACACAATAGGTTTCCAAATCGTCTCTGCCTTGAAATGCTCGTACAAAATGTGTTAAACATGGTACTTAACGCACCGAAAATAAGAAATAGTAATATAATGGACTAAGAATTATTGTAAACACACATCGCAATCAAGAAACTGCATTGTATGCAGAGTGAGACACCAACAAATTTAAGCAAATTCAAGCAAGATTTAAGTAATCAAAAATGTTTATACGCCAATATTAATTAATACAACTAACCTAACGCACAAAAACACATATTGCAAATTTAAAGCCACCGTGAATTTATAATAATATTCTTTATATTCATTTATATTCAACCACCTTAATAATTTGGAATCTGGTTAAAAAACACAAGCAACAACAATTCGTATCTACATGTTACTATTTTCGTCTGTTCAAGACAGAGTAAATTTAGAGGGCCGCGTAGTGACGGCAGCAAGAATACATTTGTCGCTACCCTAACTCCTCCTGCGGGTGTCGTAAGAGTCGACTAAGGGATTGAAGTGTCACTGACCATTTTTGATAACGATTGATGATGGCAGCAGCGTCATCACTGTAGACACATTACTGCGATCGCCAATCCGCTTGCCCAGCGTGGCGATTATGGGCATTTGCCTCCTAATGCGTCTATACGCATAGTTTAATAGGAGAGGCCTTCGTCCATCAGTGGACTATCATAGGCTGATGATGATGATGATGATGAAGACAGAGTAAACTTCGTGTCTAAATTTATGCTTTGACCCCACAAATGGATCAGCTGTAAAAAAGTCAGTAAATAGGCGTACGCAAAAGCAACCTTTTGCTGTGCTCTTTGTTTCGAAAATTAGTAAAAAGTGTTTTCGGTGAAATTTTCCAGCTGCATGTGATTAAATACGGCTAAATACGTGGTCAATAGTGTTTTCAAAACCAAACTTACCAAAACAAGTGTTAAATTATCAAAAGATTACAAATCAGTTTTAGTTCCTACCCCCAACTTGGACTTTAAAACAAATTTCCAATAAATTCTGCTAAATAAATACCAAAACAAACATGAAGTGTTCTAAATGCAGCAAAGCAAGCAGTGCCAATTGTATTATCGTTGGTTGCGACTCCTGTTCGGCCAAATTCTGCCAGGAACGTGCGGGACTTTCACCAACAGAAGTTCGCGTATTTGAACTGAAAACAGTTCAAAGAGTGGTCCAGTTCCTATGCATGGATTGCAAGAAAGCGATGCGTGACCCACCTCGTATTCTACAGTCAATACAGCAACTCCAAGAACAAGTTGAGAGTCTAAAAAGACGCAATGACATTGCAAGCCGGGAAGAGGTCATCCAAGAGGTGATTGAACGGAAAAGGCGGGCCAAAAACGTTATAGTCTTTAACGTACCTGAATGTACCTCTGACCAACCAGAAGAAAGGAGTCGTCACGATGTAAAGGAATGTGAAAAAATAATAGGCACCATTACCAAGGAGGTCAAAATGTCTGGGGTCAAAGTCGTGCGCCTCGGGCGCCCGGGTATTGGTTCACCCAAACCTAGACCCACAAAAATCATATTCAGCAATAAATATGACGCACTAAAAATTCTTAAAAATAAGGGCAAACACTCAAATGGCAAAAATATAAAGTCTGATGAAACACCTATGCAACAAGAATACCTTAAAATGCTCCGCACTGAATTGGAAGAGCGTGTCAAGGAAGGAGAGGAAAACCTTACAATTAAATTTGTAAATGGCTGCCCTAAAATAATCACCATAACAAAAAACCACCCCGTTCACCAACAGGACCATGCAAACTAAATAGCTCAATTTCACCCATCACAAACAACCATATTATTTACACTAACCTAGGCTCATTACTACCCAAATTTGATGTATTTCATACACGTGTTCTTATGTGCACACCCAAGCCAATTATAATTGCTGTGACCGAAACATGGCTTAACGGGAATATACACAACATCTTAGTGAGTATACCAGGTTATGATCTCTACAGGAAGGATCGTTGTGACCGAAGAGGTGGAGGCGTTGCTGTATATGTGGCTCAAGAGGTATGTGGAGTGCAACTACTATCAAAACTCAATACCGACTACTCCTGTCTTCGATCTATAGATGCACTAAGGTTGAATATAACTTTAAATAATTATTCTTTCTTATTTGCTTGTATCTGCCGGCCAGAAGATTCATGTATAAATGACGAAATACAGCTTCTAAGTGATATTAACTCTGCCTCAACATCGAGTAATGTTATCATTGCAGGGGATTTCAACTACCGCCACTAACAACCTGTCAGCACAACCATAATAGAAGAGAGTATAAGTTTGAAGAAATGTTTGTACAGAGCAATTTATACCAACTAGTCCATAAACCTACTAGCCATCGAGTGGGCAACCGCTCCTCCCTCATCGATTTGGTCATGAGTAACGACGAAAATCTTATTACATCAATTGAACACCAACCAGCTGTGGGGAAATCTGACCATGATCTTCTGCTGCTTACAATGCAATTGGAAAACAACGGCAGATTAAACGAGATTACAAAATCGACAAGGAAAAATTACTTCAAGTCCGACACAGACAGTATAGATTCAAGCCTGAACGAATGCAACCTCTTGAGTGTAGTCAGCGCACACAATACAATGAACTGCAAATGGGAAGCTTTTGAATCCACAGTCCTCGAAGCCACGAACAAACACACGCCGAATTCAAGGCCACCGCGCAAGCCATCACTCAAACCATGGATCGACAAAAATATTAAACAAAAAATACAGGACAAACGAAAGGCATGGGATAAATACCTACTTACAGGGAGCCAAAACGATTACTCGCACTATAGAAAACTAAACAACACGCTGCTAAAGTTAACCAGAAAATCTAGAGCTGATTATGAGAGCCGTATCTCGAATCTCGGGCCAAAGGCCTTTTTGCCTACATTAGGAAGCAACTTTGCACAAGTCTCAATCCCTCGCATGATACTGGACGGACATAACACGGTGACAAGCGAGGTTGACATTGCTAATGCACTAGCTAAACGGTTTGAAAATAACTATGTTAAAGAGCCTAATGACCTGTGTCCGCTTATTACAAGTCACCGAATTCAGGATTCGCTGTGCGATATAACTATCACAGAAGATAATGTTTTGAACAAACTGAAGAGGTTACGAGAAGCTACTTCTATGGGCCCTAATGGCATTCCAGCAGTAGTGGTAAGGAAGTGTAGAGCCATTTTGACACCGCTTACACACATCATGAATGAGTCGTTCCATACATCAACCGTACCGCAAAAGTGGAAAAATGCCCTAGTGACGCCAATCTATAAAAAAGGAGACAAACTTAATGCCAATAATTATAGGCCGATAAGTCTAACTTGTCTTGCCGTCAAGCTGATGGAGGGTAAATAAATGACGAAATCAGGCTATTTTTAGACAACAATCACATCATTTTTGACCAACAACACGGCTTCATGAAGAGAAGATCTACTGTCACCAACCTTCTTTCCTGTGTCAAGGTTTGGTCAGATCACCTCGATAACGCGGAACCAACTGATGTCATATACCTAGACTATGAAAAATCCTTCGACAGAGTGCCACACCGTAGGCTTCTTGCCGAATTGGAGCACTTTGGAATAAGAGGGAAGCTTCTACAGTGGATTGAATCATTTCTTCAAGAGAGAAAGTTTAAAGTGCGAGTTGCTGACAGTGTCTCTAACGAGTTTGACGTTTGGAGTGGCGTACCACAAGGATCGGTAATCTCAACCACCTTGTTCAGCTTATATGTCACAGATCTGCAGTCCACCATAGAATCAACTTTCGGTTTCTTTGCCGACGACTCTAAGCTATTTGTTAACCCCCTAACAGACTATGACAAACTACAGTCGGATTTACATAGAATTAAGGATTGGTGCCTGGATTGGCTTATTTTAACCTCAACGAAACAAAATGCACAGTCCTTCACATGCACAAAAAAAACCCCAAGTTGCCATATATTTCGCACCCTTAGTCAAATAACGCAACATGTGATCATCCGTCAAAAGTATTTTTATTACGGAAATAGCCTTTAAAATATGCGTTTATCATTATACGAACACAATTTTTATTCTAAGTTATTTAGTTTCAGAGATAATTTACACGGAAATCATCATGTCCTCCACACCGTATCCGGTGACGGCGACTCCGAAACATGCTCAGTCCGGGTTGAGATTACTATGCGCTCTGATGTGACTCGCAAAGCCAAACTTTGTTTTGAAAGTGCGGTTACATGGGGTACAAAAGAGCTGGCCAGAGGAATTATACGTATATACGTAGGAAGGCTTAGGCCTCGTCTTGCGCATCTGCCGTTTGACATCAAGGTCTTCAAGACGCTTCGTTTCAAAAAGATCCACACTACTACGAACAGTATGACGCCATTTCGGTCTAAGACGAGCGCGCTTCTCCCAGCTGTCAACGGAAATGTTACAGGCTACTAGGTTGCGTTTTAAGATGTCTTTGTAGCGTAGATATTGTCCATCCTGTTTACGTTTGCACACTAAAATAATGCTACTTGTGCACATGCTTCGTTGTTTTACGTCGCTAACGGTGGCGAGCGCGCAGTCGTAACATCAGTGTCGCATATAGCTTATAATATGTAAATAAACATCTGTCTTATGTCATTTATAGCTCATACTATGTAAATAAACATCTGTCTTATGTAGCTCATAACATGTAAATAAATGTCTGTCTTAGTATGTAATTCCTAGGCCTAATACTTTAACTAGATATAAGATTGATTGTTCCCCAATTAAATTAATCCCATTCCTTTACTTTTTTGTACAATATTTGTCCATTGTGTATTTCGTGTAATTCATTTAAATAAATACTATCACACTATACGCTACCACACACAACACGCACGCGGGGGTAATTATGACTTTACCTACCTAACACCTATACGACGACGCTACCGATTGCAACGCCGACGTCCCTAAGCGTGGATCCCTCGATGCACTGAATCTCGCGCTTAGGCTAAGTGCAATGCCTTGAGCGTCCGAAAGCAGTGTGATGACGTCAACCATGTGACGCAATGCAACTAAAGTTGCCAGGACACGTACGTGGAGGAGACCTACAACACGTACGGTCCGACCAGCAAGCTGGTAAGGATGACGTCAACCGTGTGACGTAATGCAACTAAAGTTGCCAGGACACGTACGTGGAGGAAACCTACAACACGTACGGTCCGACCAGCAAGCTGGTAAGGTCCGTACCCTGAGCCGAGTTGCCTTCAAGCTCAGCGCGTACTTTTTTCTGTTTTGACAACCGGGCTTGCTCTGCACCTTCAGTCTTCGCTGCTATGCGTGAAGCGTGAATGCGTGAATGAATTGAGCCCTCGCGGATCGCGGAGTGGGGATAACTAATATATATACACGCGATCCGCGAGGGCTCAATTCATTCACGCATTCACGCTCACTTTATCAAGCGCTAATCACGCGCTCACTAACCAACTAACACTTAACCTACTGTAATGTTGTAATTGTAAACAAGTGTTTTTATTTAAACATTTCCCTAAATAAAGTCCCTGAGCCGAGGTAACCGCGGTAGCTGAGTCATCGAGCATCACGACAGTCTTCGTCAAGAGAACGAGATACATCCACACCCCACAACTTGGTCCTTCAGAAGCCGGATAGCAGCGAAGACTGAAGGTGCAGAGCAAGCCCGGTTGTCAAAACAGAAAAAAGTACGGGCTGAGCTTGAAGGCAACTCGGCTCAGGGTAGGGACCTTACCAGCTTGCTGGTCGGACCGTACGTGTTGTAGGTTTCCTCCACGTACGTGTCCTGGCAACTTTAGTTGCATTACGTCACACGGTTGACGTCATCCTTACCAGCTTGCTGGTCGGACCGTACGTGTTGTAGGTCTCCTCCACGTACGTGTCCTGGCAACTTTAGTTGCATTGCGTCACATGGTTGACGTCATCACACTGCTTTCGGACGCTCAAGGCATTGCACTTAGCCTAAGCGCGAGATTCAGTGCATCGAGGGATCCACGCTTAGGGACGTCGGCGTTGCAATCGGTAGCGTCGTCGTATAGGTGTTAGGTAGGTAAAGTCATAATTACCCCCGCGTGCGTCAAAGTGAAGAAAGAAGATGTCCGAATCGGGAAGAACTCTGCGACCGCGGAAACAGGGGCAAGGCGTCCCCACTCCCACGACCACCGGGTCAAGGGACACCACGACCACGCCGCAAACGGGCGACACCACCACTGTCTCCTATGAAACTCAACAAAAGAGCGGAGGCACCAGTGGCAATCAAAACAATAGTCGGAAAAAAGTTCAGTCGGAAGATGAAGTGTCGAATCGCGATATCAACGAAACGGTAGTGGTTAGAAGTAGGTCGGGCACCGTAGTAGGCAACGACGACAATATAGTGCAAAATAACAAGCGCGCGCCGGTAAATAATAAACCCGCGAAAAGTGACCGCGAATCAGTGTGCAGGGACCGCGATAATAAACTTGCTGTACTCTTAGCAGAACTCGAAGTTCATAAAGCCGCCCTCGCCGTTGCTCAAAAGCGGAGTGACACTGCCAAGTTAAGGCTCCAGATTGCCGAGGCCGAAGCCCGATCTGAGAGCGGCAGTGTCATATCCGACATCAGTAAAACCGAGCAACGAGTCAGAGGTTGGGTAGAACAACAAGTTCAGTTAAAACCAGCCGTCGCGAATATTAAATTCCCGTCGCCCCGCGAGGCCGCGCCGCCGGCACCCGTTGCCGAGAAATACCGCCAAACTCAACCACAAGCGATAAATGTACCGTATACGCAATACACTCCCGTGATACATAAACCGCCCGAATTGCCCACGTTTGACGGCAACGTTACGGAATGGATCGCGTTTCGCGCCGAATTCGAAGACACCGCGCCCATGTTTAGCTCGGTGAATAACGTCAGTAGGATTAGGCGAGCCCTTAAAGGCGAAGCGCGAACGGCCGTCAAATCAATTATGTACACGGTGCAAGACCCGTACGAAATAATAGAAGCTTTAGAAAGACAGTTCGGAGATCCTGAGGAAATAATCCTCACCGAGCTGCATAATGTCAAACGTATGCCCCGCCTGGCAGAAGATAATAGTAATATAACGACATTCGCCGCGCACGTGGCCAACGCCGTGGCCACGATAAAATCATTAAGACAAGAAAAATACTTGTGCGCGCCGGAACTTCTAAATAAAATAGTTAATAAACTAAATTTAATTGTGCGCTACGAATGGGCAAAGTATAAACAAGCAAATAGCGAAACACCGGATTTAGTCGCGATTTCCGAGTTTTTGAACAATATAAGCAAAGCCGCGAAACGCGTAAGTCATGGTAAACAAAGTAGATCGCGAAATCACGTGAATACGGTAGCTTTCGAACAAAACTCAAAACGAGAATCTAGACAAAATTACGCGCCACGGATTATTCGACGTTTATGACATTATTTTTTCTTCCTAGTCGTGATTCTAAACAAAATTAATTCCACACAGCTGAAGTTTATAACATGCGTTTTTCTTCACAGTCATCAGTTCCACACAATTGTTTTTCTACCTAGTCGCGATTCTGCACAATATTATTACCACACAACAGACATTTTTCGCACGAGTTTTTCTTCACAGTCATTAGTTACACACAATCTTTTTTCTACCTAGTCGCGATTCTGCACAATATTGTTGCCACACAATATAAATTTTTCGCACGTGTTTTTCTTCACAGTCATCAGTTCCACACAATCTTGTCTCTACCTAGTCGCGATTCTGCACAGTATTAATACGACGCAACGTACATTTTTCACATTCATCATTTCCAGACAGTATTGTCTCTACTTAGTCGCGATTCTACATCTGCACAGTATTAACCCATATACATTTTGAATCATTGTGGTGACGGCAGTAAGAATGTATTCTTTGTCACCACCCCAACTCCTCCTGCGGGTGTCGCAAGAGTCGACTAAGGGATTGAAGTGTCACTTACCATAATTTAATAAAAGATTGTTGATGGACAGCAGCGTCATCATAGTGGACACATTACTGCAATCGCCAATCCGCTTGCCCAGCGTGGCGATTATGGGCATTTACCTCCTAATGCGTCTATACGCATAGTTAATAGGAGAGGCCTACGTCCAGCAGTGGACTATCATAGGCTGATGATGATGATGATTTTGAATCCTAATAGCAGTGAATAGAGATCAAAACCAAAGTGGCCATTATGGATTCGTATGCGTTATCTAAATATAAGATATGGTACCAGGCGCGCATGATCTTAGGCTAGCAATACAGCTTTTGGAACCTATCTTTGAAATGTTGTGGGTAATGAAAATTATATAATCGAATCGGTACCAGGGCAGCATAACTCACTTAAGTAAGTTATATAATTTTTCTGCTGCTGTGTGTACCGTCTGCGTATTTTTTTGAGCATCGGTCTGGGGGGCATACCATGATGCGTCATTGCGATTCCGTACCGTCTCCGTTTTTGAGCATTGGTGCGGTCGCACCTTTAAAGGTTCCCACCTAGGGCTTGTCCATTAATCACGTCATACTGTATAGGGGGAAGGCGGATGAAGAAAAATCACTAATTATCACCATGGGGAGCGGGGATCATCGGACAAATCACGCGTAATTTTTTGTTACTCTCTGCTGAACAGCATGGGGGAGGGAAGGGTCAAAAATAGGCCAAAATCGTATGAAACGTATGTGAAAAATTTCAGTTGCGTGGTAATAATATTGTGCAGAATCGCGACTAGGTAGAGACAAGATTGTGTGGAACTGATGACTGTGAAGAAAAACACGTGCGAAAAATTTCTGTTGTGTGGCAACAATATTGGGCAGAATCGCGACTAGGTAGAAAAAAGATTGTGCGTAACTAATGACTGTGAAGAAAAACTCGTGCGAAAAATATCTGTTGTGTGGTCATAATATTGTGCAGAATCGCGACTAGGTAGAAAAACGATTGTGTGGAACTGATGACTGTGAAGAAAAACTCGTGCGAAAAATGTCTTTTGTGTGGTAATAATATTGTGCAGAATCGCGACTAGGTAGAAAAAAGATTGTGTGGAACTGATGACTGTGAAAAATAACTGGTGCGAAAAATGTCTGTTGTGTAGTAATAATATTATGCAGAATCGCAACTAGGTAGAAACAAGATTGTGTGGAACTGATGACTGTGAAGAAAAACGCATGTTATAAACTTCAGCTGTGTGGAATTCATTTTGTTTAGAATCGCGACTAGGAAGAAAAAATAATGACATAAACTTCTGATGATCCCGCGCCACCGTCTTATCGCGATAATAGTAGCGACTCTGAATCGGAAGTACATAACGCGACACCGCGCAAAGGCTCGAGGTATCCCACGGTAGCCCAAGTAAAACCGCGGGAAATAAAAAAGAAACCCGAGTATAACAGCGGGGCTAGACCGAAACAAAGCTCGCTCAGTGTCAGCGTACCGCGCGATTCGTGTCCCATATGCAAGAATGCCAACAACCATTACGTCAGCGCATGCGCGAAGTTTATAACCGCGTCGGTCGCCGATAGGTGGGAGTTCGTAAAAAATGCACGGCTATGCGTTAGGTGTCTAGGGTTCGCGCATCGTAGACCGTACAAATGTAAATACGTAGCTTGTGGAGTAAACCAGTGCGAGGCTGGCCACCACAAATTATTGCACGGTTTAAGTTTAACCACGGCTAGCACTCAAAGTAACAAGGCCTCACCGGGAGGCGTAAATACGATACGACTAGCACAGGCGTATCTTAAAATTATTCCGGTAGAAGTATCAGGTCCGTCAGGCGTGGCGCATACGCATGCGCTATTAGACGAAGGTGCAGCGATGTCACTGATCCTGCACGAAACGGCCGTCAAGATAGCCCCCCAACAGAGGGGGGAAACGCTCGATATTCAAGGCATAGGCGGTACCGTTAGCAACACAGATTCGTATACAATTCGTTTCGGAATCAGAGGTCACTGCAGTCGTCATTTAGAAACGATAGAAGCACTGACTATTAGAAGAATAGGTGTGGGATCGCAAGAAGTGTCCAGAAAATTAGTCGAACAATGTGAACATCTAACAAATGTCATTGACGAACTATGCTACGACACCGCGGTTCCAACCATCCTAATAGGACAGGATAATTGGCATCTAATCGTAACACGGCAAATTCTAAGCGGTAAACCTCACCTACCCGTCGCGAGTCTGACAAAGTTAGGATGGGTACTCCATGGGCCACATCGTAAAGGCGACGCGGCAATAAATTTCATAGGCCACGCACGGCCTAAGACCGCGGACGATCTCGCCGTCGAGCTTATGAAAAAGCATTTCGACATAGAGGCACTAGGCATAGAAAAAAAACTACCGCGTACCGATCCCGACCAGCGCGCGTTAGATTTATTAAAATCAACATGTCGAAAAATACCGGGTGAAAATAGATATAGGGCGGGACTATTATGGCGTACCGATGATGAAACTCTCCCGGATAACAGAGCTCACGCGTTACGACGACTTTACAGTCTAGAAAGAAAACTCGATCGCGATACAGCTCTGAAAACCGAGTATACGAAGCACATGAATAATCTGCTCGAGAAAGGTTACGCGGAGAAAATGGATTCGCCACCCCCACCCGAAGGAACCCGAACATGGTACTTAGCGCATTTTCCGACGTTTCATCCGCAGCGAGGAAAAATGAGGCTAGTATGGGACGCGGCGGCTACGGCATACGGGCGATCATTAAATAGCGCGCTGGTGGCCGGGCCCGATCTACTAGAATCACTCTTTGGCGTTATGGTGCGCTTCCGAGAAGGCAAAACCGCGGTCATAGCCGACGTAAAAGAAATGTTCTTGCAAATCGAAATAATGGAACAGGATCGGGATGCGTTACGTTTCGTTTGGAGGGGGGAGGACCGTTCGGCCCCACCTCAAGAATATAGAATGAAACGATTAATATTCGGTTCAGCGGCGTCACCTACAACGGCGCTATACGTCAAAAACGAAAACGCAAACGCACACAAAGACAAGTACCCGATAGCCGCGGAAAAAACCATAAAAAACACATACATGGACGACATGTTAGTAGCATTCGACATGGACGACCACGAAGTTAGGCGCGTTATAAACGAAATATACGAGTTAAACATGCTTGCGTCGTTCGAACTTCGCGGGTTCGCGTCAAACAACCCTGCAGTAATTTCTGACGTAGTAAGCTCCAAGGAAGAAACGTCAATTATCGGGGGGAGCGAAAGCGAAAGAACGTTAGGCTTAAAATGGAACCATAAACGAGATACACTCGGATTCCACGTCAACTTTCGCAATACGCCCGAAGACGTCCTAAATGGAGAAAAGTTACCTACAAAACGTCAAGTTACTAGCAGTGCAATGTCCATATTCGATCCGATAGGCTACGTAAGCCCAATTTCAGTGCTAGGTAAAGCACTCATGCAAGAAGTGTGGAGAACCGGTATAGATTGGGATACGACTATTCCTATCTCACTCGCACCCGCATGGCGGTCATTCGTCGATAACGTACAGTAACTAAAATATTTAGAAATACCGCGTCACGTACAGGCGTTCAATATAGAAGCCGATATACATGTTTTTTGCGACGCGAGCGAAAAAATATACGCGGCAGCTATATATATAGTAAGTACCAGTCCAGAGGGACTACGTACTTCAGCGGTCGTAGCAGCGAAAGCACGAGTCGCACCGCTGAGAGTAATTAGCGTGCCACGAATGGATCAGGTCAGACCCGCGTGGGTATAAAACGATCGTAGCCCATAGAATAGCGGAAATTGAAAGCACAACCACTCCCGCCGACTGGCGGTGGGTGCCGAGTGCGTTAAACGTAGCCGACGACGCGACTCGAGGCGTTCCCGCGCAATTCGGAACAAATCACCGATGGTTCATCGGGCCCGAGTTTATACGTCAAGAAGCAGCTAAGTGGCCGGTCGAAAAAACACTCGCCGGTACGGACGTTACCGGAGAGGAACGCGCGTTTAAAACTATATGTACGGGCGTCGCGAGTAAAAAAGATAAGTTCGATTATTTACCAGTCGTAAATAGGTTCTCTAAATTTTCAAAGTTAGTCCGTGCGACAGCTAGAGTTCTGATTGCCGCCGAGGCTTTTAAAGCCAAACCGCTATGCAAGAAAATAGAAACAGAAATGAACAAGGGGCATTTGAACTTGGCCGAAATCTTGTTAATACGACGAAGTCAACAAGAATCCTACGCTGAGGAAATCAAGTTGCTGGAGGCTGGGCGCGCACTACCAAGAAGGTCGGCATTACACAAAATTGCAGTTAAACTAGACAAGAATGGAGTTCTTATACTCGATGCTAGAATTGACAAGCAAGTCCACGTACCCGTCTTGCACGCCAAAGAAGGCTTCACGAAGCTCCTGATTCATCATTATCACGTTCTGTACAATCACGGCAACCACGCGACTGTGATCAACGAATTAAAGCAGAATTATTATATTATCGGACTGCGCGGTAGTATTCGTTACTTAACGAATAAATGCCAATGGTGTCGGACCTATAAGGGAACTACTCTCAAGGTTCCTGTAGGCGACTTACCACCAGAAAGGCTCCAAGCGAATCAACCGCCGTTTACCGCAGCAGCGGTAGACCTCTTCGGACCTATGCACATCACAATAGGTCGCCGTAGAGAGAAAAGATGGGGCGTCCTGTACACGTGTCTTACCACCAGAGCCGTCCATTTAGAGCTTGCCGCCTCTCTTTCGGCATCCTCTATGATATTATCATTAAGAAGAATGATGGCACGGCGTGGTACACCCACCGTTCTCTACTCTGACACCGCCACCAACTTCTACGGAGCAGAACGAGAAATCGCCGAAGCAAAGGTGACTCTACCCGAATCCATGAGGCCATTCTTAATCAAGAAATCCATAATGTGGAAGAAGATTCCACCAGGCAACCCTTCCGCCGGCGGTGCTTGGGAACGTCTCGTTGGCAGTGTCAAGTCAGCTCTGAAAACAACCCTCAAAGAACAAGCGCCCCATGAGGAAGTCCTGCACACTTTGTTGCTAGAAGCCGAACACATAATTAATTCGCGACCACTCACACCAGTGAATCCCGATCTCGAAGACGAGGCCCTGACTCCGAATCACTTCCTTCTTGGACGATCAAGCGCCATGTCACCGCTGGGAGTGTTTACAGACAGCAATTTATCCCTATCTTCTTGGAAGACTGCGCAATCTCTCGCCGACCACTTTTGGAAACGCTGGCAGAAAGAATACCGACCGAGTTTACTCCCACGATCCAGCGCACACCAGAAAAGTCAAAAGCTACACGCAGGCGACATAGTGATAATAGCGGACGGTTCAATGCCACGAGGTACATGGCCTAGAGGCGAAATCGCACAACTCTTTCCCGGCCCTGATGGCCATGTAAGAGTAGCCATTGTACGCACCCGCGCAGGTGAAGTCCGCCGCCCAATCTCCAGATTGATCCCTATATGCTCTCCGTTCAACGACGGTGCTGACGCACGTGGGGGAGAATTGTCGCATATAGCTTATAATATGTAAATAAACATCTGTCTTATGTCATTTATAGCTCATACTATGTAAATAAACATCTGTCTTATGTAGCTCATAACATGTAAATAAATGTCTGTCTTAGTATGTAATTCTTAAGCCTAATACTTTAACTAGATATAAGATTGATTGTTCCCCAATTAAATTAATCCCATTCCTTTACTTTTTTGTACAATATTTGTCCATTGTGTATTTCGTGTAATTCATTTAAATAAATACTATCACACTATACGCTACCACACACAACACGCACGCGGCGTCAGATACCCGCGACTTTGGGCGCTCGCGGATTATCGCGGAGTGGGGATAACTAATATATATACACGCGATCCGCGAGGGCTCAATTCATTCACGCATTCACGCTCACTTTATCAAGCGCTAATCACGCGCTCACTAACCAACTAACACTTAACCTACTGTAATGTTGTAATTGTAAACAAGTGTTTTTATTTAAACATTTCCCTAAATAAAGTCCCTGAGCCGAGGTAACCGCGGTAGCTGAGTCATCGAGCATCACGACAGTCTTCGTCAAGAGAACGAGATACATCCACAGCCACACCCCACAATCAGATACGTCATTTTTCTCGGACAGTTATTATGTGTCGTATGTTGAATCAAAATAAACCAAAATGGAAACGGGAAATGATATCTCCAATGGTGAGTTATTTTAAATGCTATTTAGATATGTTTGTGCAAAACAAACGTATGTGCACTTACTGCTGTTTGGGTGCTAATTATTGCCATAAAATGACCCGTCGCATGTTCATATACGATATGTTTCTCCGGATAATGATACGTGAATAATAATTTATTTTAAACTAATTTAATATATATATACTATGGTATGTTATGCTATGAGT